>WEIT01036912.1:44228-56150 GCA_013389985.1 Dryoscopus gambensis | reverse complement strand
TATCAGCCTCCAGGTCTGTATCTGGTCATGTATTTTGACGATTTGTATACTTTCAGCAGCATATGGGTCATAATGGACTTTGAGAATCCTTGTACAGCTCTATTTAATGAAAGTGCTTCATCAAAATCCTAGTTGTAATTAGTCTGCTGCTGCACAGCTGATAACATTGTCTAAAAACATGTTTTGTTTTAAATATGTAAATGAGAATTCTGTTTCATAGTACAGATTGTGTTGTATTAACCCAGATTTTAAACAATGAAGGCACCACAGAAATGTGTATTTGTAATTCTGTTTCAGGTCTGTAACAAGGAGTTACTATAGAGGGGCTGCAGGTGCTTTGCTTGTCTATGACATAACCAGGTAAGAAAGCCAGCAGCTCTTTTACTCATAGACTGCCAGATCCAATTAATGCACAATGATTCCTTTCCAAGTACCTAATGCTCTAATCAAGATTGGGCAGGAAGAAAAGAAAGTAAGTATAATAAGTACTTCTGTTTCAGTGCATATTTAGGTTTTGGAACTTGCTTACGTGAGATAATGTGAACAATCCTAAAGGGTTACACAAATCTGTGGAGATTGGTGCCCGAGTTGCTGATCTAATCATGGTGGACTACATGCAGCCACAGCCTCAGCAAGCCTTCCCACAGAAACAAGAGCAGACTTCAGCCAGCCTTAACCAAGGCAGTGCACCCTTTCTTGTGGAAACTGCTGCTTAGTGTGCTGGGATAGAAGGTCATCCTCTGAAGGATCTAGCTCTGCCTACACATTCCTTAACTGTAGCCCAAAATTCTGTTCATCTCTGCCTCTTTTAGTATTTTAGTATTATAGGCAGCCAGTAAAACACCTTATCATTACACAGGTCCGCATTCTTCCTGCCACCACTGAATGATACTTGTCAGATGAGTTTTGTGCTGGTTAATAGTGGTTCACTAGATTGCTGCTTGTTGTCCTGTGAGTGAAGGGTTCTCTCAGCAGGCCTTGAATTCTGTGCTTAAGGTCAGNGATGGTAGAAGTCTGAGTAATGGGCAGCAATCCAGGTAAATTTCTTCTGTTATACAAGTCCTTTGCATATACTTCTGACTAGATAAAGCTGGGCTGTGATATATAGTCTTCATTAATGAGGTCTCTTCAGTGCGTTGGCCAGGTATCAGCCTCCANCTGGAGTCACCTGTCAGTCTTACTGCTTGAAGGCTTTCTGACCATTACTGCAATGACAAATGGTGTGTCCGGGGTGACTGCCTGCAGTGTAGGTCCTGACACCGGTGTGAAAGTTCAGGCATGCACATCTACACGAGCCTCATAAATTCTTACAATCTCACTGGTAATTTAAGTATCAGTTGAATTCCAAGTGGAACAGTATTTCATTCTTTTATCCCAGAATGTCATGCACAAAATTAATTTTTTAGCTTTTCACAGCTTGTGTGTTTATATATTGTGATTGATTTAATTTTGATTTTTAAAAACTCAAGCTTTTAAATAGTTTCATGAAGGAATTTGGTACTCTTCCCAGTTCATCACTGGCACAATGAGCTGTGTAGGTGCCTTGCCTGACTACAGCGGTTTGTTGTTTGCCACAAACACAGATTTGCTGTCTGAGTTTTAGTTCGGTGATCTGTTCAGGAGAAATTAGTGTGTCCTAATAAAGGATGTAATTTCCTGCACAGCCGGGAAACCTACAATGCACTTACTAATTGGTTGACGGATGCAAGAATGTTAGCAAGTCAAAATATTGTGATAATACTGTGTGGAAACAAAAAGGATCTTGATGCAGATCGCGAAGTCACTTTCTTAGAAGCATCCCGGTTTGCACAGGAAAACGGTGAGTAGCACAAAACCTTCACGTAGCATTCAAAGATGCATAATACTTCAAATCATTTACATTTTCGTGCAGTTAAGCTGTACTTTGTACCTTGTCTACAGAAAAGGGTTCTGTTGGTACATGAAGCCCAGAGAGGCAGTGCCTGCAGTGTAAACTATATGTCCTACTTAAGTCTCATTACCAGTGACTCTTCCAGTTGCACCTGCTCCTTTAAGAATATCCCCTATGTGAAGGTATATTCTGTAGGAAATGTAATACAACTTCAGGTATTGCCTTGCCTCCAAAGGGCTGAGGAGAAAGTGAAGAACATGAATTCCTATATTTCAGCATCTTAAAGACTCTGTAGATAATAGACAAGGTTATATGGGGTGTGCTGCAGTTTGAAGCAATGGGTTTTACTCATGGAAAACTGAGTTCAGTGCAGGGTGTGGATCCAGGGGACTATTACCTGGTCTGTAGTATTCAGGATTTCCAGTCTGAGGACATGTTTCTGTGTCAGCTAAAGCCAGTCTTGGTCTGAGCTTCTGTGCTGCAGTCCCGCCATCAGCAAAAACTGGTTTTGCTTTTATAAATCAATTAAAGTCTTTTCTAGCAAGTCTGGGTATTTGCTTTGCTTTTGAATATAACTTCTATTAATGGGAAATGATATGAAGCTTGATTTCAAGCGCTGTTTTGCATGCACAGCCCAGGTTATTATCTTTGGATTCCAGAGTTCTAGAGTCCAGGTGTAAATTTTAGAGGATGTATTTTGTGGGTTTGCCATCAAAGGTTAGTTTTTCTGGACCATGCTTGTTGACTGTAGATGTCTGTAAAAATATTTTTATTGCTCCTAGCTTTCGTGCTTTGAATTACTGTATCTGGTATTCCAGACTTGTTTTGAGGATTTTTTTTGGTGTTAAATGCAGAGTTGATGTTCTTGGAAACAAGTGCTCTAACGGGGGAAAATGTTGAAGAGGCCTTTGTACAGTGTGCAAGGAAGATACTCAATAAAATTGAATCAGGTAAATTAAGCTTTATATTTATAAATTTTTTTATTTTATCTGAAAACTAATAAAAATGCACATGGAAATATCACCATCCAAAGTCCTCTAACAGAATTAATCCAAAAGCTCCCAAAATTTCATTGTGGTAGAATAACCTATTTGTTTTATAGCTGCTTTTCATATGTTTTAATAGTTAAGTGAGATGTGTATATCCAAAAAGGGGTGATGGTGTGAATTGTGGGTGATGTTTACCTTAACAGTCAGGTCTTAGTGTAGTCTGGATTGCTGCATCCCTACAAATACCAAGCCTGACATTAGACAGTTTTTGTAGTCCGGAATAAAAACCTAGTATCAGGGCAGACATAACTTTTAATTCTGCTTCTCATATGTAATAGGAGATACCGTTAAGAGAGTATGAACAGTAATACGGAAAATTTAGGGGATGTTTCCTAGCAACTGTTTCTCTGAAGTGACCTTCCTGCCTCTCAGTTGAAATCATTTTTACTTTTACAGATCTAGAAATACACCAGAAGCTTCTCAACACAAGTGGGCAGGTTTCCTGTGTGCTAGATGTCATTCATTACAGCTAATTTGCTTTCCAGTTTTCCTCTTTTCTAGCTGCTTGATATCTTCAAAGTTTCAAGTATTGGCCATATTGAAAAGTCTGTCTCAGATTCTAATTACGTGTTTCAAATGCCAAATGCAAATTTTTAGTTGAAAATGGTAGGATATTTTCATAGGAATTTTCTGACTACTGCATCAAATCAATGCCAAACAGCAGCTTTCATTTTAAACAAACAAAAAGAAACTAAACTAACCCAAAACCCAAATGAAAAAACAATGTATAGCGAGTTTCTCATCATGCTGTAGTTCCGTGACTGCTTTAAAGAGGCACTGCCACCACAGAATTAAGTCTTGTTTTCTGTGAACTTCTCCTGAGTTTTTTTGTGCCAGCACATATCTATTGAGTCATGCAAAAGTGGACACTGTAAGGAAGCTGTGGAGGTCTCTAGTCCAGCCTCCTGTTTAAAGCCCATTCAGGTTCAAAATGAGAGCAAGCTGCCGAGGGCTAGACAGGCACACTTTGAGATTCTCCGGGAGCAGAGATTCCACAGCCCCTCTGGGCAACGTGTCCCAGTGGTGACAATTGCTGCTGTCTTCCTCCTCGGTCCCCAGCCCACAGCAGTGCTGCTCTGTGTTCCACCACAGCTGCAAAGCACTGCATGTGTAGTTGCTGGAATTAATGAGGTTCCTACTGGTCGGTTCCTGTAGTTCAACCAAAGTCTTTTCTGAATGACAGCTCAACTCTGGAGCTATCCACTTGTCCCTTCAACGTGGTGCCATCTGATAACTTAGCAAAGGGCTCATGTGTGTGCAATGAACCCGAATAAGTGATCTGAACTATTCAGAGGGATTCCTGGTTGGTTGGTTTTTTAAGATTAAGTATTTCTAATCTTGTCCAGACCACCATACAGCCATAAGAACATTTCTGAAGGCACAGTGTATGAAGTTGGCAGAAATGGATACCAGGGGATGTGGAGGTTGATCATTTTCCCTGGGGGCAGGTTTTTTTGGAATCCTTCTATTGGATTGATCCATTGCTTATGAGCCTCTGAAAGCAGGAAGGTTTTAACTGTGTTTGCAGAAAACATTTTAGACCTTTCTTTTCTTCAAAGTAGTGCAAATGCATTTCTTGTTTGCAGCCTAACTCTGGGCCAAATTGCTTTGTCATCATGATCAAGGGCCTGTGTTAAATTAGAGGAGAAAGTGGTTCAGGTTTGAAATTGCTTAAAAGTAGACAGAATTGAGGTACTGTCTCCATAAATAGATCAGAATGTACTTAGGCATTTGTTTAATCTAATGTTATCAGTTAATTTGGAATATATTATTTGCACATGATCTATGTTCTTGTGATCACTTTTTTTCTCATCAGGAGAGTTGGATCCAGAAAGAATGGGCTCAGGTATTCAGTATGGAGATGCTGCCTTGAGACAGCTGCGATCACCACGTAGAGCACAAGCACAAAGTGCTCAAGAGTGTGGGTGTTAGAGAAACAAAACACAAAATCCCAAATACTTACTTTAGATACAGAAGGTAAGGTTACAAAAATCTCAGGGTGGTGGGCAAATTAGCATATTTCATAAATGTGCTGTATTGAGTGCTTGGCTTTTTCACAGTTAGCCTGTGAAGTTACAGAGAATCTATTGAAATAATGCACAGTCGAATGGATGGGGTTTTTATACTTTGGTTTCTCTTCTCTCATCCACTCACTAAAGGAAGACTAGTGCTCTTACTGAAGTATTTCTAGATCTTAGCTTACTCTGAGTAATGCTGTGGAAAACGTTTTAAAATTCTCAATTCCTGAGACGCGTTATAGGCCTAACAGCTACCTAATGCACTGTAGAGAAAGTGCATCAGTTCTGTTGCATTGAGAAGAAACATTAGTAGAAATGAGCATTCACAAAATGTATGGTACAGTATCTTGTCCTAAGCCATTATAAAGTCTTTTCTGAAAATATGAGGCTTAAACACTGAGCCGCAGCCTTGCAGGATAACACTCAATTTCAAACTTCCACTGACTTTTTTGCTCCTACTTAAAGGCAACCTGAAGTTATTCTGATTCCTGTCTGCTATTAGCAGAAATGTAAACAATAAAATAGCAGTATTTGCTGCTTAAGCAATGCTGTCATCTAAAGTAGTTCTTCTGGGGCTCTTTCACCTAGGAAACAGGTGTGCAGTGTTCTAAAGTCTTCCAAAGCTGTTTTTAAGAGAAAGTGAGGAAAAAAATTTTCCCTATAGGAGTTGTATGGGAAGAGATATATAAGTCACATAAACTTCTATGAACAGCTCTGTGGTTAGTCTTTCCTGTAAACAGTTGTCCTTAAGACACCTCTCAATATTCACTGGCTTTTATATAACTCCTTGCAGTATGCAGTGGCTCTTAGCACAGTCCTTTCTCCCTGTGTAGTTAATTCTGATATAATTAATCCTTATTTCTCTAATACAAGGACAGTGACATCAAATTAAGTAAGTACTGCAGGCATAGTTACTGCATCATTTTTACTATATTCATTCATCAGCTTGAGCAGTGCATGCAGCAGAAGCTTTATAGAACATTAAATAAGGCAGCACGTAATTCTACATTCTCATGTTTTTTCCTGTGTTCTGGGAGCTTATCTCCCAATTAAAGCTCAGAATTTTAAATAATAGGAATCCTTGAATTGCTTTCCTCCTACAAAATGCCATTCTTCAACTAAGAGACTGCTAGAAAAGGACTTTAATTTAGTTCAGCTTTGGTATGGCCCTACAGAAATGAATATTTATTGATCTTATTTCAAGAGCTGAGTTTTCTGATTGATCAGATATGGGTAATTAATGGAGTTCTTGTGTATTTTACAGCTGTCCTTGCAAATGGTGTTTGAAGAAACAGAAAAGCTTGAAGGCTATGCAGTTTTTAACAACATCTTTCCGCTGTCTACAAACAGAGCAGGCCACTGCTGACAGAAAGGTGTCCTGTGGTAGGGGGCAGGAATGTGCACAACACAAAAGTCTGCAAAGCAAACGCGATAGTTTGGACAATATTAAGACTCAGACATGTATGTAAATGTTTTCCATTACCTGTTTTTGTTCTTTCACCCCTAGTGTAAAGCATTGCAATGTACTGTAAATAATGTAACAGTAAATTTACAAAGCATGGTATACTTATGTATGCTATTAGAATGTTGCACTATAAGCAGTTTAATATTTTATTTTTCTATCATATAAACAAATTTAACCGAGGTAGGCTTTGTCACGTTTGTTTGTTGCACAATAGTTTGTATTTACAGCCTGAATTATAAAACCACTGGCAACTGTCAGTGAGAGGTTGTTGGGTTATTTTTTCCTACTCAGTTTGCCACATTCTAACAAGCTGTTGACAGGATCAATTCTTAACATGTGGTTGTGACCCACACTTCTGTATCCTGATACGTCAAGTTGGAAAAGGCAAGTTAAAGCACAAGAGCAGAACAAGAATGCTACACTGAGCTATACCATCTTTCATGAAATTAGACTTGTGTTTATTCCCTTTGTCCTGACATTTTTGGTTCAAATGGATGCTTATCTGAAAAGTATGCACCTTGGGTTGTCTCTGAATTAAATGGAATTAAGCATGCTTTGTACTTGAAAAGTCTGGGTTGAGGTTTTAAAAGGCTGTTGGGTCCAAAAACTTTGATGTTATGTCACTCCTCTGATTTTTCTGTTTAGGATTGGATTTGTTAAAGAACTGATAACAATTATTTGCAACTGTATTCTCTTCCTGGTAAGAGGGTGAAGTGTTTTTTGAAGCAGCATAACTATATTTTCAAGAACATCCGAGAACTCCAAAGAAACTTACCTGTCTTAACCCTCACTCAGTTCAGTTTGGCTTTCAGAACTTGGTAAGCAAATGCTTACCAAAAGCAAGTCCTCTGGAGTAGGAAGGTGAATGGAGCTGTCTCCTCCCCCAGTCCAAATATCCAGTTATTAATTGGGATGTGTCGTCTGCCAGAGCTGGGGAGGGTGTTGGTTCCAAAACCCCAAACCGGTTCTGGAATGCTGGGAAAAGATGAGGTACTGGGTAGTCTGTTCCACCACATGCCATTCCACAACCCAGTGAGGTTTCTTGGCACACTGACAAAAGCTGAGCACTGACACAGCACAAGCAGAGCTAAAGGCTGCTCTCCTGTCACTGTTGGAGAGGTGGAAGGGGGTGCTGGCTGTTGATCAAAACCTCTTTCCCTTATTGCAGTAGCAGTGGAAAGGAGCAGAGGACTGTTGCTTATAAACAGAAATTTCAGGAGTTTCACAGGGATTTTCTTCTACTTCTTTCTGTCCCTTTTATGTACAAGACTGGCCTCTTTTATACTTGGTTCTTATGATCATTTTGGTCAAGTGTCACTGGTTTAAAAAGCGGTAAGCAGATTTATTCTTTCAGTAACTGTCTTAAAGCTGTCCCCTTCCTCCCTGGAAGGAAAGAATAGTGTCATTATAATGAGTTTGGACATGTTTTTACTATTTTTAATGTATACTCTTATCGTATACACATTAACCTGGTTAATGTGCATGTTTTGTAGTATCTCAACCTTTTATGCTGCATATCTTGCTGACATTCTAAAAAGATGTTTTCTAAAATTGCAACTCCTTAGAGAAATACTGTTGGAAGCAATAGCTCTCAGCAGTGCACACTCTGTTGTTTACTATAGCTCCTCTGAGGGTCTTTTATTCCTAAAAATGAACATCATGCCAATATCAGCCCTGGAATAGATTTCAAGCTTTAGCATTACAGTTGACACAGCAAACCAAACCTAGCTCACCTGAACAGTAAGTGACAAGTAGGTTATGTATGTCTTTAGGGTAAAATTCTTACTTTACCAAAGCAAGATGGCTGGGAGTTTTACATGAAATACCACCAGGTTACCTGTATCTGAGGTTTCAGTGGATGTGGAGCTTTAGCTGTTCAGCCCATTAAGAGATTTAAATGTCTTATTAAAGCCTGTGTCTTGCCTTTTAATGAGTCTGTTGGCCTACACTATTTCATTTAATGCTTGTATCTAGCACCAAATAAAGAATCTTCCTTGATTTTCTAGGTGTCTGTCCCGGTTTGAGACAAATTCAGAGGAATGTCTGAAATGAACGTCCTCTGATAGCAGGCAGGTTACAACCACCCCTTCCCCACCAGGTTCAGGAAAGAAATATTCCATGGAGTAAAGTGAAAGAGGGGGAAAAAACCTATTTATTTAACAAACACACGGGGAAAAAAATGCTAAATAATAAAACTTCTCCCTGTGGAGAGAACCTGGTAAAATTCAAAGTCCTTCTGTAGGTGTGGCTGTTCTCTCTCCAGAGGTGGGGTGTGGCCCCTCCAGGCATGGCATAGGCCTCCCAGTGCTGGTGATCTGGACTGGAGCAGAACAGTCCAAGGAAAGTTCTTGCCTCAGCTAGCGAGCCGGCTAAACAGCCAAGAATTTTGCCTCTCTGTCTCTCTCCTGAGAAAAGCCAAAAAACTCAGGGGAAAAAAAGGAAGAGTGCTTCCTCCACTCTTGCTGCCGCAGAAGCGTGCAAAGGAGTGTGTGTCTGTGTCCTTGAACACAAAACTGCTTTGCAAAGGTCACCTGGCGTTTTTTCTTTCTCTCGCACCCAGTTTTAAAGGCACAGAAAGGCACAAGATTCATGTCTGGGCATGGAGCAGCGATAAGGGATACAACATCATAAAGTCACCCCAAGACAGTGTCTTACACCAAATCCTTACACTTGTGCAAGCTCTGTCTGTTAAGTGAAGTCAGTAACATTACTGTTAGGCAACTCACACACAATTCACAGCTGCCCCATCTTATCCATTCTTTGTATTCAACTAGGTATGCAGTGTGGCTCAAGTAAGTCCTATAAAAAGTGAATGCCCTAGAAAAACCTGGGTATTCTGTGCACCCCATTTCCATTATATTTTACATGCTGAAAGAATTAACCCAATAAAAATAGCAAGAAATACATTGTAAATCCACAGAGTAAAACCAGTCTCATTTCATTCAATGTAGAACCCATGGCATAGAGAACTTCAGTGTAGCCAGCACTTAATAGCTTAATTTTTCCTGTTTGCTTGAGTATACCTGCTCTTAGTGATACAGCTTCCTTTTTTATCTATTATCCTTTTTCCTCCAAAGCTCTAAATTTGTATTCTCAAAGGCATAGCATTTCAGATAGCTATTATAGCTGGGTCCTTTTCTCATCATAGTAGGGGTAAAAAAGTGATTCAAGCTGGGAAAGGGTGTGAAGAATCTCTGGGAGGGTTACAGGAGGAACATTAGAGACTGGAATGGTGACTGTAATCTAATTTCATACCCAACCTTAGTCATTACAGAAGTCCATCACTTACATTCTAGGAGAAAATATTTGGGACAAGCAGAAGCCACAGTTAGCATGCAGGGACTAAAGTGCCCTGTAAGGGAAAAAAAAACCCTGAGACCTCAAAAAGCACAGTATAAGCAGTCCAGGCACTTCGTGTCACTCATTTTATTCACATGTACAAGTTGACACTACACTATTAATAATAGACAATACAGAAGCATTAAAAACAAATACTGTTTAAAAACTTTAAAAAACATATATTGCTTCAAGCTTAGATGGTATTTCCCTATTGTTTTTAAAGTGAATTCAGTGCTAACAATAGCTGAGGCAGTTTCCCATTCACTTGTACCCCTAATTTCACGGGGCTGCTTGTCAAGGTGTTGAGTCGGGCTCCATTTATGGCTTTGCTGCTGAGTGCACTAACTGAACTGGAAAAGAAACTGGAACATCCAGGTTACCACACATTAGGCCACTCATGGCTAGCATTTGGTCCCTATCACAGTAAAAAAAATGTCAGAGAGGCCTTTATAGTTCAGTGGCACTACATTATACCAGAAAAAAATGAGAACAGATACACTTCCTTATGTGTTAAAAATTCAATTTAAATGTGTATGTGCTACCTGGATAAGATTCTTACCAGAAATTCAGGTCTGTCCCTCAGTTCTGTTAAAGTTGGCTCTAAGTTTAGCTATCACCTTGACTATCTCAGCTTCCTGTGAAAAAGTCTGTATTTCATAGTTGCAGAGATGTGACAGCAGTGACTGAACAGGCATGCTACTGTATTTTACAGGACATTCTTACGCAGTTCCATGGTAACATTTTACACTGTAAACACTAGTCTTCACAACACTATAGTTAAACTGCAGCATTACATATTGTAAAACTCTTGCTTCACTTAGCTAAGTACTTTCAGAAACATAAAGGAATACACAGTAATTTTAATGAAGACTTTGGACAATTGAGTATTTACTGTGTTCTTACCAAAAAGTTTTACTTCTAAAACAGGAGTGAGAAGTGTTCACCACTTGGCTAAATTCAAGAGTCCATGCAAGACAAAGTTCAGAAGTTCCTTAATTGATAGGGAGACATTCACTAGGTTTTCTATTTTCTAGTGAGTCCAATTTGAAGCAAAATGGCCACCTCCTGTAGGAATCTATGGAATACAGTTAAAAGC
This sequence comes from Dryoscopus gambensis, assembly GCA_013389985.1. Classification (NCBI taxonomy): domain Eukaryota; kingdom Metazoa; phylum Chordata; class Aves; order Passeriformes; family Malaconotidae; genus Dryoscopus; species Dryoscopus gambensis. Next base: position 45,313 of record WEIT01036912.1, on the reverse strand, counting down.
CTTTACATCTGGAAAGTTCTGCTTTACAATTCAATTGGCTTTTCATTTGTTGACATCAAAACACCAGCAGTTTTCCAGATCAAATACTTTGCACATAGAGGTTGCAGTGATCAAAACTATACTAGTTCATGTAGTCTAAGCAAAATAGCATATTTTTAGTTAAGTAATGCCCAAATGCAGGAAGGCTACCTGATTTGCAGAATAATTTACCCCTCACTTTACGCATTGTATTACTTAAACCCCGATAGTACCAACATAGCACCCAGGATTGTTTTGGCTACAGACCATTTGAGAAAGCACAATGACTCACAAGATCTTATGAGTGTCTCTGCTGTCTTCTAGTAGGTGGTCTTTGTGGGAGACAGCTCCTGACCAGACAAGGATTAAAACTAGACAATTTCCTCAGTATACAGCAGCCTTGATGCTGTTGAAAATTCTCATGCTCTGCTGAACAACTGAACAGGCCTGTTGCAGATGTTTTAAGTTTGGTTCCCAGTATCCAAGGCAGAAGACATTTAACTCTCCTATAGTTATTGAAAACACCAACACCTGATGGGAGATATATCTTATCTAAACATGGGTACTTAAGGCAGGCACACAGTCATCCTGGCTCCTCCATTCCCGGTGGGAAGAAAGAACTGCAGAAGCTGTCTTTGAAAGCGTGGCAAGATGAGTCCTGCCCTACACAATCAAGGAAACTGTTGAATGTGACAAAATGCACTGAGGGCACAATCCATCTGCTGTAGTTACATAAAAGCCTACAAAGCCTGTGGGCAATGGGAACAGGCAAGTTTTTATTGAATAAGGCTGTTAAACACTACTGAGTTGGTGCTTTGACACTGTTGTGAAAAGCTTGGGTGGCTTCTAGAATTGCAACAGCATCAGACGCAAACTTAAGCATATTTACAGCACTTATTTAAAGAGGAAAACACAGCATAAAAGGAAATCAAAAGAATCTCATATGGAGTAAAGGCATCCTCTGGAATAGTTTTCCCCAGTTTTGGGCACTGTTCTAAAGTTTCAGGAAGTTCTAGCCTGTGGTTTAGTTAGCAGTTGAAATACAGAGATTTTGCTGCCTATAAAAC
>WEIT01036912.1:7897-29071 GCA_013389985.1 Dryoscopus gambensis | reverse complement strand
GAGCGGGAGCCGGGAGCCGCAGCCGGGAGCCGGGAGCCGGGATCCGCCGGCCGAGCCCGCCTCCTCCCGCTGCAACGTTTAAATCCAAACAGCGGCGTCCGGCCCCGCCCCGCGCGGGGAGGGATGCCTGGAGCGGGGGGACAGGCGCATGAGGCGCAGCGAACGGGATGAGAGAGGATGAAAATTAAATTAAATTAAATATAAAATAAAATAAATAATAAATACACCAAAGCACTGCAGCCCTGGGCCCAGCAGTAGGGATGCTGGGGCCCGGGTGATCCCTGCACCAAATGAGGCTCTGGGAAAGCCTCCCCACCGCCCGGCTGAGGGGCAGCTTGGCGCTGCCCAGCGCCTGCCGGGGCACACTGAAACCCCGCGAGTCCGTGCAGTGCGTCAGAACTGATGCAGCAGCAGCAGCAGCAGCGCCTTCTTCGTGCGGCACCGCGGGCCGCGGGGTAACCGCGGGGGAGCTTCTGCCTCCCGCTCCGCTTCTCTAAGAGCACAAGCATGGGCAGCAGTCGGGGCTGGCCGGAGGGAGGTGAACGTCTCTGCAGCAAGAGAGACCTCTCTCCATTTTGCACTAATCTGCTTTAAAAACCTGTCTCCAGCGAGCCCCAGAACAGGACTCGCCTAACCCAGCCCTGCGCTGGGCGGCCACCGTCGCTTGGGATCGGAAACGCTTTAGAGACAAATGCGAAACCGGGGCGGCCTCTGCAGCCGCCCTCCGCCCTCCTGCCTGCCCGCACACGGACACGCACCCCCGGCTCTTCAGCCATTTCTGGATGTTTCCTTCTCTCACGCACCGTATGTAGGGCATCGCAGCGAATCGTGCCCCTGTGGGACATGATTGTCCTTCAAAATGGTTTGCTGCAGAGCCTTTGCCACAGCGCCGCGCTCACTTCACAGCCCCCCTCTGGGAGGGGACAGCGTGTTCCCCCGGCCCAGCCCCACCCGCCGCCCGACGGGCTGCGAGCGCCCTGTTTTGGACACCTGCGAACCTGACTCCTCTTGCCATGCGCAGGCTCTGCACAGAGGCTCTCGGGCCTCCTCGCCAGCCCAGGGTCCGACACACGGGGGCACTGACGGATTTTCAGAAACAGTTCTAGGAAGAACCTGGTCTTTTTTTTTTTTTTTTTTTTTTTTTTTTTTTTTACTGATAAGGAAGCAAACTGGTTTTTTCCTTGCCTTGCCCTGTGCGTCCCCTGACTGACACAAATGAAAAAACACAAGCTGGCATGGATTCCCGGGATGGTAAACGCAGGCCCAGACTCTTCCAGTGAAACAAAAGTGTTGGTGGCTTTAAGGTGAGGGGGCGGGTTTTACACACAGCACCTCTGTCTGCGCGGCAGAGTGATGCAATCCTCGATACAGCTAACATAACCAAATTGACTTAGTTTAATCCATGTTCAGATCGAGCAGAATTTATCCCTGATTTTGCGTGGGCTGGCTGAGGCTTTCCAGCCCCGTGGTGCCCAGGCATGAGCGAGAGGGACAGAGATGTTGCCCGACCTTTGCAGAAGCCCCTGGATATCTCCCTCCACCCCTCACAGCCCCCCAGCCCTTGCAGTTATGCCAAGAGCCCTATGACAGCAGGATATTGGACAAATCCAGGGTGTTCCTCCATGGTTCAGGAAAATGCAGTCAGGAGAGGCCAACTGCCGTGGTGCTGCAGGCAGACACGTTGTACATCTGCATCCATAAACCTTTTAATTTCCATTTTAAAACCTGTCATAACTTCCCCAGCTCCCTTCAGCTCTGCCCGCTGCTCTCAGGGGTGGGTGGTGATAGGGCTGCCAGGGAGCAGAGTCTGGGCAGTGTATTTACTGGGAAGAGAGGCACAGAAGTAGCAGGGCACCTACCCCCAACCAACAGCCTCAAAAATGAGAGAGGAGCTCCTGAGAGCTCCTTCTCTCCGTGCTTTGACACTCACGGTACCCCACCCGAGGCAGACAAGCAGGAGCCTTGCCACATACTTTGCTGGAATAAAACCAGGCAGATGCAGCAGTTTTCTCCCCCCACCCAGTGCTATCCTGAGGATTATATTTGGGAGCTGCCTCGCTCATTTATTATCCCCACTGAGGGCTCCAGTTGCATCTGGGTTGTCCCTGATGCCTTCTCCTTTTGCACTTAGTGGTCCCACTGGGGTCCAGCCATGCCCTCAGCACCACCTGCTGTAATGGAGGGCATTGCTTGGAAAATAACAGGGAACAACAGGTTTAAAAACACCTGTAACTCAAGACAGCTCTAGAGAAAGCAGCTGTAGCAGTGCTGTCTTGAGAGGAGAGCAGATTGCTCCCCAGTTAACCTGGGCTCTGGTTTCTTACTCTGATACTCTGCTCAGTCTATATGAGCAGATGACATAAGTGGATTTCATATAAATAGGCAAGGTCTGGGGGTTGCAGAATCTTCTTTCCTTTTATAAAGTGTTATTTTGTACAAAATACCACTTCGAACCAACCTGCACAGTTTTAGCTGGTCACTTGCGGTTATGAAAATGCTGCTGGTTTTTCCACATATTTTATAATATCAATCTTTCCTTTCCCAAAGGACTTCTGTTCTCTGTTGTCCTGGTTTCAGCTGAGATCATTTTCTCCTTAGTAACTGGTGCAGTGCTGTGTGTTGGATTAAGTATGAGACTAATACTGGTAATACACTGATATTTTAGCTGTTGCTTGGTAGTCTTACTCTGAATGAAGGAGTTTTCAGTTTCCCATGCTTTGGCAGCCAGCAGATGCACCAGAAGCTGGGAGGAAGGACAGCTGACCCAAAATGGCCAAAGGGATATTCCATGCCATAGAACATCATTCCCAGCATATAAACTGAGGGAGTTGCCCAGGAGCCACTGATCGCTGCTTGGGGGTGGGCTGAGCATCAGTCGGGGGGTGGTGAGCAATTTTACTGTGCAGCACTGGTTTCTCTTGGGTTTTATCTCTCTCTTCCTCTCAGTTTTATTACTATCATTCTATGTTACTATTGTTATTATTATAATTGGTATTATTATATTTCACTTGATTTCAATTATTAAACTGTTCTTATCTCAACCCACAAGTTTTACCTGTTCTTTTCTCCTGATTCTCCTCCCCATCCTACCAAGGAGTGAGGGGATTGAGCAAGTGACTGCACAGTACTGGGGTGCCAGCTGGGGTTGAGCCATGACATCAGTTTAAGAAGACACAGCTACATCAGAGGTGCATGGATGCTCTCTGATGGCTTTGCTGTCAGGAAGGGATCACCTTTTGCAGAACCAAACTTCTCCTGGGGTGCTTATAAACCTACTGCCCAGTCATTAATCTGCGTCTCAGCCATCGCACAGGAAATGCCGGTATGACAAGCTCCAGATCCTGGCACACAGTCTGTGAGCTCCCATTTTCTGCAATTTTTTCCCTTAACTCTGCACTCTCCAGAAGAGGCACCTAATCTTCACAAGAGCCTGCAAGGTGTCAGTGCTTCATGAATAACACAGTACTGTTAGTAGCTGCCTCCACCCATCCTCTCCATTGTACCGCACAGGCTTAGTTCCCTTGTTGACATGAAAATGAGCACCCAGCTGCCCGTGTTCTACGGGGTAAGCTGCACCTGGGCATTCCTGCTCACGTTTCCCCTTCCCAGCGCAACCCTCCCATCCAGCAGTTTGCATGTACATCCCACAGTGCCTGGGGAAGGGGCAGCAGGAAGGCTTGGGAAGCAACTGGGGACCACTTGTGTAAGAAGACTTGTGACAGAAGTGTGCAGAGACAGCCAGCAGAGCTGGTGCTGTAATTTGCACATTACCTGAGGCTGATGCAAGCAAGAGGCTGAATGTGGCTCTCAGGCACGTTCCCCATGCCCTGCCACAATCTAATCTTGACACATACAGTGCAGCAACCTCCAGGCCACAGGGCCCAACATCCCAAACCAGCTCCAGAGACATTTGGCAGCTCTGGGGCAGGATGCTGAGACTGTCCTGGGTGAAGAACAGCTCCTCTCTCACCCCTCCAGCTACAGCCAAGCAGCTCTGTATGTGCCAGACAAGAATCATTCCCCGTCCTTGACACAGCAGCTCTGGATATTCTCAGTGTAGCTGTATAAACATTATTATTAATTTAATCCTAATGAGTTTTGGCTTCAACACCTCATGGCAGAGACTTCCATGTACTGAGAATAGCCAGTTATTAAAGATTCCTAAATGAGGAAGTACAACATTTATGAGGTTGATACTAACATTAGAATTTCCTCCCTTGCATACTTCGCTGTATTTTTGCCTTCACTAAAAAATGAAATAAAGACACCATTTGAATCACAATACTGAAATTCTAAACACGCTTTTTCCCTTTAAAGCACTTTCCCCCTGAGTATCTTATTTATGCCTCTTAATTCTTATTTTTATTCCTCTACACGTAGCAAACCAGGTGGCCAGGTAGGTCAAGAGTTTCTGACCAGATCCAAGACAGATGACTGATTGATGCCAAGCCCCAGGGGTCCCAGTTTCCTCCACTACCCCCATTTGAATGGAAGTACCATTCCCACGAGGGAGGACAGCAGCCTGGGCTGGGAAACAGCCTTATTTCTGTCTGAAACATCCACAGCAAAGTCAAGAGCAGAAAGATAGCCTGAGTTTTATGCAAAAAGGAGCAGGTAATGAAAAATGAGCATGGATGTTATTTTGCAGAGTACGGTCCAGAAAAACACCGGGTAATCACAGGGGTAGTTTACACATGGTTTTGACTTGCAGTCTTTTGGCATTGCACCTCTCTGTAGCTCCAGGCAATAAGGGGGAATAGTGGACTGTTTATATGCAGTAGTAGTGGAAAAATTACATGTCAACACATCTTTCAGATCCACAGACTGGCTTCCAGCCGAATCAGGAGCTGTCAGAGTCTGAAACTGGGCTGCTGAGTTTGCTTGGGTAAAGTCTGGAGGAGAGAAACCAGGGGAAAGAAATAAGCTGCTTCTCAAAGAGAAATGCATTTTTAAAGTATTTAACAGCATAGAATCCAAATCAGCAAGAAAATTTTGCCAGACAGGGAAAAAAACACAGTCTTCCTAGACCTGTAAACTCTGCTTTCACCTAGATCAGTGAATCTTTGCCAAGTACTAGGGATAGCTGTCCCAGTCACTTCACAAAACGAGCCATCACGCTGTCAATAGTAGCCTGGTTAATCCTGCAGATGCAGGTTCTTTGGTTTCATGGACTATTATCCTTTTTAGGTCTACACCAGCTGCCCGCAGGGTAACACTGTCACGGGAGAAGGATCAGAAGAGCTGGTTCAAATGTTCTTAGGAGCAGGTTAGTCAGCAGTAGTGCACTTGGCTGCAGAAGTCTCCCAGAACTGCCTGATCCCGGTATCCAGAGCTCTGTGAAACTTGACCACTGCCATTGTGAGTTGCGATCTGCTGGGAAAGCCCTGCACCCCCTCTTCTGGCAGCTCTGATCACAAATCCTGTTATTTGTGCAAATCTCACATTTTTCTTGGGAGAGCTTGGCGCTTTTTGCCATTACAACTGAGTAGCTGTTCCTCCAAGCACTCACAGCAGCAGAGTTCGCAGCAACCTTAGCAGCTCCTCTGAGTCTTGTCAAAGTTCCACACCTTCCATCCACCTTTCTAAAATGAAAAGAGAGACATGGCTCTGTCATGGGTTACAGTGTATTCTATTCCCATCTTCATGAGCTGTTGAAACCAGGTGTAGCAATGTTCCCTGTCTCCTCCCTCTGGACCATCTCCTGTTAATGGCCCTATCAGTGCCTTGCCACATGACTCACTATCCCACTGTGAGATGCTCCGCCCAGGGGGAAGGAGCCAAGCATTCCCACCTGGATAAAGTCTGGGGTTTTGGAACAGCACAGGAGAGCCTTTCCCACTGCATTCCCAGAGGACAGGAGCTACACAACCACCACTGGACTTTCTGAGGAAGACCAGACCTTTTCTACAAGATCACCGCTTCAACAGAAGCGCTTCAAAGAGAACTGCAGCTCTCACCTGATCAGACTGCTACCCCCACCCTGCCCGGCAGGGTGCCAGGTTACCCTGACTCTGTCAGGTTAAACCAGTGTTTCTGTATTATTGTTTTGTTATATATGTATATTAGTAAAAAAACCTGTTGTTCCTATTTCTCATACCTGTGCCTGAAAGCCCCTCAATTTCAAATTTATAATAATTCGGCAGGAAGGGGGTTGCATTTCCCATTCCAAGTGGGGCTCCTGCCTTCCTTTAGTACACACCTGTCTTTTAAACCAAGACAGGCTCCTTGCGTTGTGTGCTAGTAATGTGGCCAGGAGCAGGGAGAGGCATTTCCTACTCCTGAGTGCCTTCTGGTTGCTGCAGTTCTGAGTCTTGAACTGGGCACCCAGCAAGGCTGGCTGTTCGCCGCATGGTGTGAACACAGCTCAGCTCCCAGTTTTAAGTTGTTACAGTGGCAAAGAATAAAGTCCATACTGGTATCAGTTCTTTTTTCCCCCAATTTTTTTTCTGAGTCCTTAAGGCTGCAAGGTTGCACACCACTGTTGACTGGTCAAGGCGGTCCTAGCAAGGAGACAGATCTTACAGCGAGCAGTAACGGGGTGCTTGTCAAGACACTGCCCCTGGCAATGCATTTGCAGGCTGCCTACTCTGAGAAAAATCCAAGTTTTCATGCCAGCTGAGTAAGAGGCAGGAGAATGAGGAGACATTTCCCACCTGTCCCTTTTTATGTCCTGCTTGAGCAGCCCCAGTGACCAGCAAGCTGGCTGGTGACCGTGGGTCTCTGCTCAGCAGCTGCCCGTCCCATGGCCAAGGCAAGGACCTGGCTCCCACATGTGCTGCTCCATGGGCAGTGCAGGAGATCCCACGCTCAGCTACATGCCAGCTCACGTTCATATTTCTGAATCTGGTTTTAAAGGATGAACAGGGATTGAGGCCATTCACCATGTGGTGGGATCACGCTCCCAAAAAAGTCATCAAAGCAGACCTGCCTCATGCTCCAAGTGGCAGAGTCCAACACAGTCACTTGCAAAGTGCAAGACATAGTCGAGTTCATGGTCTGAGTAACACCTGCAGGATGCTACCTCCGCAAGTCAAGGCAGGAGGCAGCCCGAGTGCACCCACTCGGGGAGACACAGGCAATGGAGAAGTATCTGAGCCCACACACTTTCCTTCAGCCTTATGTCAAGCTCCTATTGATACAGAAAGTTGTTCTTGGCTCATACTCCCTTCCCTCTGGAGCTCTGGGGCAGCAATTCAGCCACAGGTCAGGATTACTTTTGCTGTTTTTTCTGCTTATATTCCATTTTCAACCTCAGACACATCTTTCTCTGCTTTTTTTGGCCCTGGACAGCACCCAAGAGGCTGGTACAGCACTTGCCACAAGCAAGGGATTCAAAATCTCCATAATTTAATGGCTACCTCTGAGAGCCCATCTGTCACTGAAAGAACATAAAATTTTGGGGGCGAAACACAGACACCTGTGCTGTAACCTGCTCCCTACCTCACAGCAGTAAGGGAGTGCTGCTGAAATGGTGGGCTTTGAAAGATCAGTCCTTCAGACCACTGCTGGGCTAGAGTCAGCCTCTAGCTGATGGGGACAGAAGCTGTTTCTATGGCTTTGGGATGTTTCTTCCAGCACAGGAACCTGCATGCCTCACAATTCCCCATGTGGTTGCCCAGTGCCAGTCCTGCACCTCACAGCAGCCTGCACAGCGGTGGATCTCAAGCAGTGAATTGATGGGCAGCAACAAATGATCTGTAGAAAATAATTTAACGCTTGAAAAACTTCACAGAACTTGGAACGAGAAGGCTTGGGAACAAGGCCTGCTCAAGTTCATATTTCCAAATCTGCTTTTAAACACCAGAAATTATTGGCAGCTCAGTGATGACTCTGGGCTGATTTCACTGTCAGTTTGGGAAATCTCTGTAACCTAATCTCACTGATCCTCCCCCTGCAAACAAGTGGGTCTTCAACACAAAAACCCCCTCATCCAAGCATAAACTCCACTTAAGGATCTCAGTGCCATGACCATGTGCTTTGAGATCATTCACTGAAGGTTGCCACAACTATCTCACTTTATCCTGAAGCACCTCCAGCACCAGTTCAGAAAAACTAGAGTATCAGAAGTTCTTCCCCAGACCACCCAGAGAAACAGTCTGAAAGGACCCTCCCGTTCCTGATGAGGACACAGGGTGGAGGAGGATGCCACGATGGGCACAGTGGGGAGACTATACAGGTAGCTCCCAAGAGGGGTTTACCTGCCCTTGGCCGTATCCTGCAAAGATTTCATCCCAAATAAAGTCAGTCACATCAAGGGTTCAGCTCTGAACAGGAGTAGGGCTCAGCTGCTGAGGTGAGTTTCTAAGCTGCTTCCAAAATTTCACAGGGGCAGCAGAAAAAACTGGGAAATGGTTGTGAGAAAGGCAAAGGCGAGCTGGAAAATCATGTGCAGGCTGACAGCTCCCCCTTCTCTTCCCGCTGGCACCTTGGCTTGTCCTCACTTATACCCATTTGGGATAAGTGCTGGCTTGGAGGGTGAGCAATGGGGCCCCAACGTCCCTGCTTCTCAGGCCAAAGATGCTGCCTTCACTGACTCTTTAAGACAGTGCAGGGGGGAACCTTGCAGGGAGCCTTCTTATGGGGAATGTGATGGAAACACGCAGTTCAGACTCAGGGAAAGGCATCCCTAATATGGTCTCATCCATGCTGACTGGCTGGGGGCTCCTGGGGGAGGAATGGAGCCCCTTATAAAAGTACCCAGGTCCTCCCACAAAGGCAAACCTCCCTGGACTTCGGCAGAGCTACAGTGAAGCTTGCTTGATATGGGAATTTCATCCAGCCTTTGGAGATTATCCAAGCTTTCTTGGGTTTCATATGGCATGAAGTGGTGGCCTGGTCTGTGCGTGACCTGGTGGATGCCAGCAGAGAAAGCCCCTTTTCAAGCAGCACACAGCTCCTGCCAGCATCACTCTGGGAAGGAAACCTGCTGGTATCCCCCTGCCATGGGCTCCTGCCTTGCTCTCTGTTCCCTGCTCCCCGCTCCCCTCTCCCTGCAAACGCAGCAGCAGCAGCATCACATGCCTCAAAGGGTGCAGACCAGTGCCACCACGCCGGCCCCCAGCCACTGCTCCTCTCCATAGCAGAACCCGCAGCAGCTCCTCTTTGTTTTTGCTTCTTCCAAATATGCTCAGGTGTCCGTTTGTGCGCTATAATCGCGCCATCCGCACCCCAAGCAGCCCCCTTGGCGCCAGGAGCCATGTGTGGAGCTTCCCTGACCTGCAGCGCTGGCCAGGGCTGGACCCTATCTGATAGAGGGCCGCAGCGTGCCCAGCCCAGGGTTAGACCCCTGCCCACCGGTGGTAGGGAGGGGCAGCACTGCGGGAGCCGGCCGCTGCAGCTCCAGAGGGGCCGCGCCGGGGCTGGGTCTCACTCGAGCCGGGGGGGCTGGGGCACAGACGTCCAGCCCCACATGTTTCGTGTAGCACACGTGGAGGACGCTTGGAGGAACACGTGCCAGCTGGCACATTGCTGGGATGTTCACCCCAAAAAGTACCACGGCCGTCCCACACGGCCAACACGAACAAGTAGCAGAAAGGATGGCGCTTTTCTAAAAAGGTATTGTCCGGCTTACTGGGGGAAAAAAAAAAAAATAGATTTTACTCAGTTAGAGAACAGCTCCCTGCCTTGCTTAGACATATAAACTCATTGTGTGCTGACTGTGTGTCGGGGCAGGGCTGCGGCAGGAGCACCGCAGACATGCCAGCAATCGCACTGCAGTTGCTCGTTCAGAACAGGGCAGCTGGGGGCAAAGGCAGCCCCCCGAAATAGCACCCAGAGTGGAGAGCCAGCCCGGGCAGCCACGGGCTTTGGGAGCAGCAAGAGCCTTGAACAAAATGTCAGCACCATGAAGGCATTTGCTCAGGTCCCACAGAGGACTGTTAGGATGGAAATGCATGGCACACCTTTAAATGGACATAAAATGTGCCATCAGCGGGATGGGATCTATTTTTAACCCCTCGTAGTCTGCAGATGTGCAAACCCCCCGAGAGCAGCTCTGGGCAGCTAGCGAGAGGCGTGTGATCAGCCTTTTGGCTACCGGGCTGGGAAATGCCTCTGCAGTCAGGGTTCGTTTATCCCCCAGTGAGGAGGGAGATTAAAGTCTTATCGTGCCTCTTCCTTTGCCCTGGTAGCAAACCCGGCCAGCAGCCTGAGCACACACATACGTGCTAAGCACTACCGACCTCTCACCAGCTTTGCAGTTTTCGTTTTGGAAAAGGACTTTCTGGGTCTGGGTTACTAACTTCGGCATCCCCCCGGCTCTGCCTGTGGGAGGGAGCTGGAAGAAATGCTGCTGCAAGGCAAGGAAAAGCAAGACACCCCGGGGAGGGTGAGGCGCATGCCGGTGACTTCTGGTGGCTGCCGGCGGCAGGACAGCCCTGCGGCAGAGGGTCAGGCCTTCTGTCAGCACCCCTGTGAAGCCATCAGGGCTGGATGTCAGCCTTCCTGGCCTGCGGTCTGCATTGTCCTGCACCCCCCGGGCCCCGCTGACTGGTCAGCAGGCGACACACCCCCGCCAGCCCAAGCTTCCCCCAGTTGTGTAGTTAAACCACCAGCCTAGCTTGGCAGGGAGCAGGGTGTGTGTCTGCAGCCCCTCACATCATACAGCATTTTGTAAAATCGCCCATTGTGTCTTAAGGCTTTCCTCATCACTTCTTGGGAGGAAATCCAGCTGTTCAGCAAAACCAGTACTGATTTAAAATACAGGAAAGCAAACACTACAGCCATTTCCCCGAGTCTCTCCGGATTAAAATTTCAGTACATTTGTCTCCAGACACCTGTTTGTCCCCTCTAGTGCTCTCCATCCTAACCCACTCCAGCAAAGCAGCCTCCTCACAAGGACAGTCACCAAAAAGGCCAGCTGCAGTCAAAAAGCAGCTATGGATCCAGCAGAGACCCTAGAAGAAAGGTACCTCGGTTCTGCTGTCACATAGCTTGGCACTCAGATTTTGGTTCTCAGAGGATGGGGAGCAAGCAAAACCTGTGCCCACTGGGAAAATCCCCAGCTTGGAACAGAGCATCCCTCCAAGGCACCAGAAATTATCTTGAGAATGGTTTTGACAAATGGATGCTCTTGAAAAGAACCTGTGCACCACTTGTGAGCTGCTCCCCTAGAGAGTGCTGACATCTGCATATATTGTTTATAATTAATTATCCACTCAGCACGGGGAACCTGTTGGCTCTGGAGAGCTGTGTTAGGCTGACTTTCATCTCCCCAGCCTGCTGGTGTGAATCCAGCCTGAGCCTCCCGTGAACCAGACTTCTCCCCGCAAAAATCCGCCATGGTGCCCTGACCCCCTTGTCCCTGCCACCCCACACAAAGTGAGCCATCCGTGTCCAGGAACACCACTGTCAGCATCAGCCAGGCTGCTTCAGGGGAAACATGTGCTGGTTTTGCCGCTGAGGGGGCCAAGGGTGGTGTAGGGAGCTGCTTCTGGAGCAGAAAAGGAGCTGGTTGTGGAGCTTGTCAGATCCTGCCCCAGCACTGACATTCACCTGCTGCCCCAGCACCTGCCGCTTGCCCTGGATCAGAGGTGATGGGCACTGTGAGGAAACTTGGGGCATACAGAGCTACAAAAGCTTCACGGAGCCAAGCTCACAGGAGAAGCTTACTGAGCAGGGCATTTTTCTAGCAGTGGCTGATGAAGTGGATGGCTTTACTGCTGAGAGAGGAGACCGGGAGTCTGGGACTCCGGCCTGTGCTCCTGGCACTCCCGCAGCTGTGTGGGCACCCCTGTCAAACCCACACTCCTGCTCCCCATCCCCTGCAAGACCAGAGAAACATATTCCTGTGGCTATGAAACACTCATTCATTTGTAGTTGTATGGCCCTATGTGACTGCTTGCAAATGCTGTTCCCATGGTGCTCATACCCACTGTCTGCTCCAAAACCTCTTTGGAGGAAGGCCTTCAGGAAAGGTAAATGAACACTATGGCAGTGCTGTCTTGCTGAGCTGGACAGGAAAGAAACTGGCTTCCTGTGAAGTCCTTCAGAGCCAAACCATGTCCAGCAGAAAGCAGTCAGCTCCTGAACACACAAAGAGGTGAGCAGGAATAAAAAAACCAGTTCCTTCAGTCACTAAAGTCTCAGAAACAGGTGATACTGTAACCCCACTGGTCTGCTTTCCAAGTGTGCTGGTTTTGGCTGGGATAGAATTAATTTTCTTCACAGTGACTGGTATGGGGCTGTGTTTTAGATTTGTGCTGAACACAGGGTTGATAATATAGAGATGTTTTTGTTAATGCTGAGCAGGGCTTACACAGAGCCTTTTCTGCTTTTGGTACGGCCATGCTGGTGAGGAAGCTGGGGGAGAATGGGAGGCTGGGAGGAGACGTAGCTGGGACAGGTGACCCCAAATGACCAAAGCGATGGTCCAGACCATACGGCATCATGTCAGTATATAAAGTGGGAGGAAGAAGGAGGAAGGGGTGGATGTTTAGAGTGATGGAGTTTGTCTCCTCAAGTAACCATTAGCCTTGATGGGGCCCTGCTTCTGCAAAGGCAGACTCAGGATGTACATGTGTCTCACATTTGGCCCTCATCTCTCATTTGCCCAGTCATGTGCCGATGACCACCATGGAAAAATGACTGACGGGGGAAAAGTAAGATCATTCATTCATCCAAACCATCCTTTAAAAACAATTTGCATGTGTTTGTCCCTCCCTTGCTGGTTGTCTGTGGAGAGGAGATGGATAAAACAGGTCAGGACTCTTCCTTCTGCCTTTAATGGCACCACTGCTGTGCTTCCCAGGACAATTTCCACTGCATTTCTCATGTCCCTTTGCCTCATCTCCCCTGTCCTGCACCTACTCGATAACCACTACATTATCAGCATTTGGAAACATGCCTTATTGCAGCTCCAGCCAGAGCCCTGGGGAGGAGGATGCAGCTCTGGAGATGTGTCCCCTCCTGTCCTGCACATCTAAGCGCTGTCAGCACCAGGGCACCCCACAGCTGAAGCCAGCCAGCGGGCAGAGACCCGAAAAGGGCTCCTGTGTGTGGCAGGGACCAGGACAGATGCCGGCAGCGACCCCCACCAAGACCACTCCACTCCATAGCTGTGGCAGGGAGCAGCTCCAGCAGCTCCACAGCCTCCCTCCAGGCACTGTGCATAGGAAGAAAACCACTGGCTGTCGGGTTTGCTGGCATGCTTCCCTGGAATAACCTCCCCCTGCTCCTCCAGGCATCCTGGAACGTCTAGAGGGGCTCAGCTCAGATGAACCTTCACTCTACTCTTCTTTCTCCACCTTGTCCCCAGCAGACTGAAGCCATCCACCCCTGCCTTCTGGACTTTTTCATGGTGAAAAAGCCAAACAGCACATTTGCTCTGCTCTTCAGAGGGCAGTCAGCATGCAGTGATTTCTAACTTCCTTTACTCCTCTGAATTGTTCCCTCATTCCCATAATATGCCACTAGACTCCCCTCCACAATTTGAAAGGCTTATTTAGCGAGTCAGATATAGCAAGGCATGACTTTATAAATAGAGAGGGGACTGTGCAACATGACTCACAAGTCAAACTGCCAGTGAAGAACTTATCAGACATTTGCTTTAAATATTCATTTAGCAATACCAAACCCTCCTTACAGTTACACCTACCATATAAAAACATCCTTCCCATATGCAGTCAGTATATTCATATTACTTTCTCCAAAACTTCTCTGAAGCCACTTACTGTTGTGCTGGTAAGAGATAAACCAGAGTCAGAAAGAAAAATACCTCCTTGGAGCTTGAGCCTGCCCTTGCTTCCAGCACTGCAGCTCAGCACTCTTTCCCAACACTAAGTCAGTGGCATGATGATTACATCACAAAACATTTTCTCCTTTAATACTTCTTTTTTCCCACCCATGTATCTTATTCAAAACTACATCAAAACTAAAACTCCTATAGAATGCCTGTGGTCCAGACTTGGGTCTTACTGCTTTTCAGTTTTCTTCTGTACCTTCATTGGCTCAACTGACCCTTAATTCAGATAGGTTCTTCCACAGAAAATGGAGAAAAATAGATGTGAATTATGAAATGAACAATAAAATCTCTACAGAACAGGCAACTTATTCAATGCATATATCTTAGACATTCCATGGCCTCAAGTCATGCCAGGTTCTGGACCTACAGTAGCAAAATTAATTATTTCTTCTTCCTCCCTTCTGCTTCCTCATGTGATTGCTTTTATTGCTATAGCTTTGTTTCCTAATCTGGGACCTGATCATTCAAGTACTTAAAAATTAACCAAATCTGCTGTTCCCCCCTCAGCTTCAGTGGTGATGAATCAACTCCAGCATGTTTGCATTGCAGCAGAGGGTATCTGAGACTGGTGCATGGGCTGAAACCTTGCTGCAGTGCTGGAATCGAGCCAATCTAACCTGCACAAATAGGAGAAATGAATACTGAGTGTAATGTCACCACAGCACCCCGGGAGCCTTCTCCATTACTTCTGCGCTGCAGAACATCCCAGACGCCTTCTCTTTACGTGGCTATGCCTCCATCCCAGTATTTGTCCTGTCCTTGCCCAAACCCCCCTGCCTAGGCATGAGCCCTCCCCCTGCCGTCTGCTGACCTTGCAATATTTTCCATGTTGTTCTTTTCTCTCCCCTTTTTATTTTTAAACGGTGATGCACATTCAGCAGGTGCACTCCCTGGGCTGCCTGCAGTCCTGCTGCAGCCTCTGCCAAGGGGAGCTGTAACTGGTGAAGAAACCAAGCAGCTCCAGTTTGGGCAGAGCTACACCTGGTTTCTGGATTCTGATCAAGATTATGTGACAGGAGTTACATCAGCTTTCTGTCAAACAATTGCTTCTCCACTCAGGAACTTGTGCAGCAGGCACTAAAAAAAAATGAAGCAAGGTGTCAGCAGAGGCTAAGCACCTCAAGGATTACATTACACCCTTTTTAGGCTGACTTTAGAATTTAGCTCCAAGTTCCACTTCATACCATATTTTGCTGTCTAAGCAGAACCAATCTTCTTTATTAACCTGTCTGGCACTTAACACATAAAATGTGAACAGAGGAACGACAACACCTTGACCATGCAGTCTTGGCCATGATGAGCTGTCTTCAGTGGAATAACAAAAATTAAGGAAAGAGGGAATAAATCTCAGAGTAGAAGGTCTAAAATAAATCATCATGTTTCTCTTAAAACATTTATCCAAAGAAAGATTTCTCATATTCTCCCTGAGTTGACTGGTTTGAACACTGTATCTCTCCTAACTTTGCCACTTCTATGAGGTTTGAAGAATAATCTTACCACACATGGCTCTTAGAGACCAAATATGGAAGCATCACACCCAAAACAAGGACAGAAACTGCTGGTGGTTTGGGTTCCTGGTGGGAACAGCTTGTGAGGAAGTGGGAGGTCTGGGCTCTCACCAAGGTCAAGGACTTGCAGGAGGCACAGCCAGAGATTCCCAGAACCACCTGTGGCTGCTGCAGCCTCCAGCTTGTGGCTGCAACTGGAAAATGTTCAGATTTTAAGACTTTCTCTGGTATTTGTGCCAGGAAACTGGGCTGCATGACTTTTCAGAGCTAAATTTAGGATCACAAGTATTTCACATTCCCCGAACACCTTCTATGACAACATCTCAAAACCCTCCATGGGCATTAGCTACTCCTCTTTATCTTCCTTTGAGACGGAAAATAGAAAAGCCACTTTGCTGGCAACAAACAGAGCCCTGAGTGTTGACTTGTTCATGGTCACAGAGGAAAACTGTGATGGAGGCTTGGCATTGGAAAGGAGAATGCAGAAAGAAAACCAGCTTTCCAATGTAAACTGCTCAGTTCCTGCCGTCACAGAAACATGGTCTGTCACCTGCAGCAGTGCTGCTGGGATTAGGTAGGAATAACACCATCACGACTTCAAAATGATTGGGATGAGGGATTTCTGGTAGTTCTTCATTGATTTTTATTTTTTTTTTCTGGTGTTGGGGATAAAAGTGTTCCAGGACAAGAAACCCTTGTAGAGAAAACACCCTGCCTTTGGAAAAGTGCCTCAGTCTCCACACACCACTTCGAAAAACTTGTAGCAAGAAAGTGGACAGCTTTAGCATCTGGACCTCTTAATCTTCAGCGTGGAATGTAGTGCAGGACGGGCAGAGCTCACCACTGCGCCCTTTGGTTGTGCTCTGCGGGCAGGTAGCCCAGAAACAGCATAGTTCAATGCTAGCAAACTCAAACCCGTTGAGGCTCTTATGCCTCTGTTATTGTAAGTAATTTTTGTGATTATTGTTGCTAAAGGTAATTAAAAAGCCCTACAGAAGCAGATACAGTTGCCCTGGGAAACCCTGTTGGCTTCTTTTGTGTTGATCTGCTTCAGGTCTCCTCCCTCTTGCATGGTCCTGTCCTTCCCTCTGCAGGCAGCCTTCTCCCTGCAGCCATAGGGAGGTTTGGGAAGGGCAGGACTGTTCTGTCATTGTCTGCTCCCACCGCGCTACTGGCAGTGCTGTGGTTCTTGCTTTGCTCCAGCCTCCAGCCATTCCTCTGCTCTCTGGCTGTCTCCTTCCCAATGCTGACCTACCCAATGCAACACCAGCAGCTCACCACTGGCCACCATCAAGGGCAGTGTAAACTCCCTCTATTCTGCACTCAGATAGATTAGATGGTGTCTGTGTCTAGGGGGTTTGAGGAGCCAACAGTGTGAGATGAAGGGTGACTCTCCCATAATCACCATCAATCTGCTTGTGGGAGCACCCTTGTCCCTGACTGCATGCACCAGGCACCAGGGTAGCTCTTCCCCTGGGAAAAGAATAGAGCTACATCCATACAGAGGTGTCCTTACACACCTGTACCTGAAGCCTTACAGCACTTCTGCTTTGGAAAGAGGACAGCCCAGCCAGAAGTGCGACAAGGCATGACCTCCACTGCAAATACAGCTCAGGTCCTGGTGCCTTTGTGAACCCAGGTCATGGGCTGATGGCTGTTGATGCTGACTTTGGGCTGCTCATCTCTGAGCATGTGTGAGAGTCCTCTTACAAGGCAATCTTCCCCCTTTTCCCTCCTCCCTCCAGCAGTAGATTTCTCAACTTTAAAGCCTTGTTTACCCTGGAAAGGAGAGAAGCTGTTGGAAGTTAAGCAGTGAGGGCAGAGGGGAGCTGGGAGTGTTTGTTGGGAGGGAATTATGGGTGGGAGTGATGTGCCAAGGAAGAAAACTGCTTCCAAGGATCTATATATATGCAGCTCCCTGAGGTGGGGTTACATAGAGGTTCATTCCTGGGCTGCCTGTGGCACTCCCTGGACATCAACAGCCAGAACTGCCTCCAAGCTGCAGCTTTATTTTCAGAGCATGGCCTTGAGCAGCCAAGACAAGACGGGGTTTGGCTGTGGTCCCTGCAAGCGCAGAGGATGAGCTGCCCAGGGTCACCACAGTGCGCGAGGTTTGCTCTCTGCTGGCCCCAGCTCTGCACAGGGTAGTGCAGTTTCAAGGCTGACAGGGTGCCCTGGAGGGGGGAAGAAGGATGCAAGCAGGGCAATGAAAGATTTCTCCAACATCTGCTCATCCCCATCACGCACAGCACACAGCCCCCGTGGGAGCCAGCAATGCTCCAGCTTTCCCTGCTGCACAGCAATCAGAAGCTGCTTTGTTTTTCAGATCCTGGACAAAAGAAAGACAGAGTCTTTGCCAGCTGCAAATACAACTGCTTCCCAAAGCCTGAAGCCAGAACATTTTGGCCCCTTCCAAGTATGTTCTGTCCATGAGGGTGTGAAGAGGTTCCCCAAACCTGCCAGTGATTCCCGGGAAAGTGCGCAAGGCTGGGGGATATTCCGAATGGTTCTGTTGCTAAAACAGCCCACCCTGACTGGCACCTGTCCCACGTGGGAGCCCTGCACGGCAGCACTGCCTGCAGTTATCCACTGGCTGATCAATAGGTTACAGTCACCCTTGTGAGCTGCATTTTCCAGCCCCAGAAGATGCACCATGAAAATCTATACAACTGAACAGCTCTTTAATTTTTAATTTTTTTTAAAAGAAAAACGCCTGTTTGGGTCAAAAATAAATAAACAAACAAATAAACCCTAACAAGAAATATTCCATTCAATTATTTTTCTTGTGGATTAATGAAATAGAAAAGGCACAAGGTTTTCCTAAAAAATTAAATTGTTTGAAGCTTTGAAAGTCTTCATTTTAATGCCTCACTTTCAGAAATAAAAATTGCCACAGAATTTTTTGCTTAGGAGTTTCCTGTGAAAAGTAATGATAGTTTTCAAGTGGCTTCTATTTTGTCCCTTCAGTAGATCTCATTGAATAAACATTACTGGCCAAATACCCATGGGAGACACACAGTCAGCTGAATACACAATGGGGCTGCACTGGTGTCAGGTCTGAGGGGATGTGCAGGTCCTCTCAGCAAAGCCAAGCCCAGTAAATACTGTGGGTCAAAGTGCTTTTTTTTTCTGGAACCCAAGGGGAGAAGCATGTTGGGGTGCCAGTTCCCTTTGCACAAAGCCATGACCTCTGACGGGCGTAGCCCATCCTGAGCCACATTGTGCTCTCTGTGCAAATGCAGATTTCCACTTTAGCAAAATCTGTACCAAAATAAATTTAGGAAGCCACTCCAGTGCGATCATCTTCTCCAGGATTTCCTTTGCTCTTCTGTTCAGGGGGTCCCTCAAGATTTTCCTTCAGAACCTGGGTTTTCCCTCAGCTCCATATATAATTGAGGTAATGGCCCAGGCACCTGCAGATCTGGGGGAAGCTTCCATCAAAACCCATCCTGACAGTGCCTCCCAAGCTCATCTGAACAGCCCCACCTCATTTTTGTCCTTTCAAGGACTCTTCCTCTCTCCAGATTTTCCATCCCTTGGTGATATTTGGACTGAGGGCAGCTTCTTGCTTTGCCTACTGCATGCAGCTGTAGACTTAAGTTGTGGAAGGTTGTCCTGCACTGGTCCAGCCCAGGATCCAGAGGGCTGTGGAGCAAGCAGTGAGCTGCAGCCCCACAGGAGGTCTTGGTGCAGGCAAGAGCCGTTCCCCTTTGTTACCCTCCCTCCCACAGCATGTGGGTGCCCTGCATCCTTCCTTCTCTCCTCTTTCACTCCCCTGATGTCCCATTTATCCTTTGCCTCTCTCAAAACAGGATGCTGGTCCTGGGCATCCTTTGCCTGCTGCCGACAGCACTGTTAGAGGTGCAGGGAGGGTAATGAAATTACTGAGAACTGCACAACAAAGACCAAACACAGACCGCTGTGCACAAGCAAAATTTTCCAAATCACCTTCCCAACAATGGGGCTTGTGAGCCATGTGAAAATCCAACTCACTTGTTTCCAAAAAATCTGTGTCTTTGATTGTTAAAAATATTGATGAAAATCACAAGCCAAATTAAAAGGCTGGTTTCAGAATAAAGAGAGAGTTTTAGTTTGAAATGAAAACCTGAACAGGGTGGTTTCATAGGCTTAATATTCATTGCATCCCTGTTCATTGATCAAGCAACAAAAATAACCAATCAGTCATTTTTTTTCAGCTGTAAGAATGTACTTTAGGGCATTTATCTTCAACTGGATGAAACTGGCACTGAGGCGATTGAGAATACCTGCTGCTGTGGGTTAGCGTGAGACCAAATGCTGCTGTTAGAGGCAGCAGACAATGAAATGCCAGTGGCAGCATCAGCCTCTCTGTGCAAGGCAGTGCCTGTGCAACACCCTGACGGCTGATGGACTCACCTCCGCCCACAGCTGTGCTCATGAGGGGTCCTAAATCCAAATTTGGCGCAGCAAAATATAGGTCTTCATTCAGAAGGTGCCAGCATCTCCTGATCCCATTGATTTTGATCAGGCTGGAGAGGAGCGGCTGGCTCAGCATCACTCCCCCTTTCAAAAATCAGCCTCTTGTGTTGTGGGTTTAGGACCATAAATTAATACTATAGGTGAGAACGTGGAGTCTGTGAGTGCTGTCTGACTCATGGGGCTGCTATTCTAAATTAACTTTTGTCTGTGCTTCTAAAACAACCTTTTAATCAAATAAGAGAAGCAGGTCCTAAAACCCATCTCAGACCACCTAAGCCACAACTGAACCTGAGATCAGGAGTCGGGTACTGAGGACTTAGTGTTAAGCACCTCCCAAAATCCCAGCAGGAGCCGACAGACAGAGCAGGTGCTGCTGCACAATGACTTGCACAAATGGCTAGTAAAACCTTGCGTTTGCTTTTTGAGAAGCAACTACTTTCGAGTCTGTCCCCAGTCACTGAGAGAGCCCTTAGGGCTGCTCAGTGGCCCTCTCTGCCCTCAGATACCAGGGAAGGACCAGGGCAGCTCCTCCCACAGGCTTTTGCTTTAGGATAGGGCTAAACAAAAAAGTGTACTCATTTATGGGTCTTACTTTAACGCAAGTAAAATGAGCCAACATGTAAAACAAATGCACCCTTAGCATAGCCACAGCAGAATAAAAAACCTTCCTGTGATGGAAGTTTATCTGAAAATAATTTTTTTTCCTAGTACTGCTGTCTCCCACAGCAAAAGTACACCCCAAAACTCAAGCACTGCTTTCGTGACAGAGAATCCTGTGCTCCAGGAGTCTTCCTCCTTCAAAGTCTGATGGTTCCTGCACATGTGCCCTGACCCAGGGACACGTGCCAAGCTTGGAGGGGCTTTAGGATGGCTCTCAGAGGGAGTGGAGCACCTGGGGTGGGTGTGTGTGTGTGAATGCTGGAAATAAAGAGGGGCCCCGGAGCCCCCTCACCCCAGTAAGAGAGAAATGAGACAGGCCAGAAGCATCTTTCCCTCCTCCCATTCTGCTCTGCCTCCTCATCGGTAATCAGGGCAGGCAAAAGCCTGCGGCAAGGGGAAGCCCCTGGGATTTTCCTTCGGGCTCCCAGGGAGTTCCTGGGTACAGGATCTGATCCCGGGAAGGGGTGGTTCAAGGCGGCAGAGGAGGGAGTGATCCCTTCGCAGGCAGCTCCCTCATGCGTGACCACTGGCAAGGGCAGGCGTGTCAGGCAGGGTGAGGAAGTGGCCCTGGCTGCCCTCAGCCCCCCAGGGACAACATGATGGCAGGTGGGTTTCCCATAAGTGGAGTGGAAAGCTCTTTATTTAACCTGCACCCGCCACCTGCCCTCAGCCCCAGCCTTGCCTTCCTCGGGAGCATGCCAGGGCTACTTTTTTGTCAGGCTGAGCCAAAAGAAATATTTTGCAAGCAAAGGCTCCAGGTAACCCTTTCCTGCCTGGGACTGGCACACTGCAGAGTGTCAGGGCGCC
>WEIT01036909.1:6408-18762 GCA_013389985.1 Dryoscopus gambensis | reverse complement strand
AAAAAAAAAAGGAGAAAAGAATAGTATGCGTGGACAAGGAATATAGCATAAATGGTAACAAAAAAGATATTAACACCATATGTTCATAAACTGAGAGTAATCAACATAGTTTAAGTAAAGATTTGAGTAGATGAATATTTTTAGTGAGTTTTTTTAAATAATGATTCTTTATAATTTCTTTTGGGAAATATCTCAAAAATCCAGTGAGCGAGACAGAAGGAGCTGTTCAAGAACAGTGGTGGACTCAGCAGTGGTAGATTCTGACTCCAAGGGCTCATGCTGTATTATAACTGTTCACAGGAAGAATAGCCCTATAAAAGAAGGCTGTATCTAGTGATTGCTTTAGGAAATTCATGGCCAGTGCTAGACCAAAAGTAGTGTACATGCCAAAGAGATACCACTTGTAGCGTTAATAGCAGGGCTGCCTAACTGATGGGCTTTTATACCACCTCATATCCAAATTGTCAGAGCTGTTAAGCACCTCGACCCCAACCTTCATGTGTATCAACTTTGTGTCTGAGGTGTTACATTCTTGCTTTAAAGGTATATTTGCTAAGGTTAAATTTGCAGGCTCCATACTGGGGCAAGTTACAAATTTTTTCTGTACCTCTTTTTGTTTCAGATAGGAAAAAGGCATGTCAATTTCTTACATTAATATTACATCCTTGTATTTTCATCTAATGGAAAGGCGTGAAACACACTTTTCTAGCTTATGTAGGATTCTACATTTCCACTCAAACTGCGCTCCTTTCTCCCTTGAATGATCTCAGAAAAAAACCCTACAAATGTAAGTAGAGATTGATTTAGAAGAACTTGATCTAACTCTAAACTTTGGAGCTTTACTTCATGTATAGCCTACACATTCCCAGATAAAACCTAACTGAGCTTGACTGGAAAAAATCCAGAGAATAAATCTCATGACTGTTGCTGGAGATGTCTATCTGGAATTTTAGATCGAAGAGTGAGGCATGCTACTTGCACTCAACCATGGACATGAAGATGATTACTGTGGTTTACGTAAAGCAGAAAAAACCCCAACAAAACAAAAAAAACCTATTAAACACTTCTGATGTAAAATTATTTTAAGAATACAAAATTTATTGACTCTGTACCTGTCACATTACAATCTTTTATCCAATATCTCTGTTGCTTAAATTATTCTATTAAGGACATAATTATTCAGAATATTCCTTTGATGCTGACAAGACACTGCAAAAAAATATGGTTACTTTTTAATGATCAATAGGAACATTTAATTGTGTTAGCTATATCTAAAATATGTCGTATTTAAATTTAAAGTGTATTGTTTTAGCCAAATTTACTGGTATTATAGCCTAGACTTATGGTTGGAAGATATTTCCCCAGTCCCAAAAGGCAAAAAGCTGTAAAATTCATCATTAAAATGTTGAAATCTCATTTTCATAGCTGACAACTTAAATTAGTTGTCCAAATCTTCTGTTTATTTAAGTAAAACTTGTGTAGTTTAGAACAATTCTGTACAGTTTATTTTAAAGTAAATTCCAGTACTTGGGAGATATTTTCTTAAAAAATCATAGTTTCTTTTAAAATAAATTATATATTTTTAAGGAAGTGTGCATATATCTTTTTTCCCCCCAGACAATCCTGACCTTAAAGAACCCAAAATTTTTTCTGTCTGTTTTGGACTGCAGTTTCATTTCCTTGAATAATGATTCCACCCATAAAACAGAAATTGTAATGTCTTCTTAAACTTCAAACACATCCACTCACACATAGCCAGAGTCTTTCACTCAGAACTTTGAATAAACAATCCTGTGATGAATTTTACACCTTCGTTTACAAGAAACAGGAAAAAGTTGGAATTTAATTTACTTAGAAATATCTTTTGCATATAACAATGTCATAGCAAAGTCCTCTTATTAATAGGAGAAGTCAGGAAGATTTCACACTGTAGCTACTTTTTTGTAACATTGCACATTTATCCCAGAAGTCCTCAGAAAATGTTTGGGGTAAATGTTTCAGTTATCGCCACTGAAGAAATTCAGAACCAAGCATCAGTTATTATATACAACTTCCCAGAGCTCTTGTTCAAAAACGGTAACTCGAAAGTGAAAAAAATAAAAGGAAGGGAAGAAAAAGAGACCAGGCTTAGAAACATGATTGGTCGAGTGATTGACTCTCTCCATGAATTTAAAAGAGAAAAGAGAAGGGATTCTTTTTGCTTTGTTTTGTTGTAGAAATTTGAACTTTCATACTAGATTTTATTGCCATTTTAAAATGTTTAGCAAGATCCATTTATGGAAAAGGTGAGGCTGTGCACACAGTAGCTAAAACGAAAAGCCTGTGTTGAAAGGGTACATTAAATATTCTTACTGAATTCAAGTTCACGATTCTTCAAAATATCCTACTGAATAATCTTCAGCAGTGAATGATTCAAACCTGAATGATGTTTGTATACAAATCTGGCATTTTTGTTTATCCCCACTGAGGTCTAGTTAATTTGCTTCCACAGTGTATGGTGGATTTGTGCTATAGATGAAGGAAATTCAAAATAATATTTTGATGTCGGTTTTAAAATGACTCTTAGTTTCCACATCACAAAGAGCATGAGAAATGACCCTTAGTTTCCACATCACAGAGAGCATGAGACAATGATTCCACACTGTAAATTTTTCATTTGTATAAATTTGGCATAATCAGGTCAAATTTAGTGGCTTTTCCTGGCTTGTTAAATTAAAAGAAAATTCAAAATCTGATTAGTACTGTATACACATGAATACTAGGTGAAACAACTCTTAGAGGTTTTGCTTTTCCACCCTTCCTTTATATGGCATAACATTGTCTGTGTAGATAGTGTAATATGACTTCAGATCATTAAGCATAATTTTTGTGTTTCTTCAGGTGTAAGAAAAAAAAAATTCTACAATGGGGCCCAAAATATTTGAATTCTATGTGTTTTCCATGTGTTGTTAGAAACATCACCTTTCCCTGATGTCAGTATTCATGGTGGCTGAATCTTAGTTTGAATCTTAAGTGACAATAAGTGACAATATTTTTTTCTGCTTAAATGTGTTTAAGAAAATGTCAGAATCCAAGAAGATATCTTAGAAATATATAAAGATTCAGATTAAGATTTTAAAATTTGCATTATTTTTTTCTCAGCAAGGTTTCCATGATTTCATTATAAGGTCAGAGATTATTTATGACATTGAAAATTATCTAGCATAAAGTCTGAATCACAGAATATGCTGAGTTGGAAAACAGATATTTGCTAAATCTTTTCTATATTTCTCTGTATGTACTAGTTTCAATGTATAGGAAATTGCAGGACAACAACATCTCTGAGGAAAGGGCTGTCAGAAATGCTTAAATTCTTTCTGATTGCTGTGAAGTTCCAGGCTCCATTCAGGAGCATTTATGACAGTGCAAACCTGAAAGTTTGAAGTTTTGAGGACAAGGAATCTGTGATTGGATTACTGTGACTTTTCCTTTCAGAAAGAGCATTAAATATACAACAGGAAGTCCAAAAACCAAGTGTGCTACTTTATGGAGTTGCTCTGTAGCTGTCTAAGTCTAAGTTTTAAAATATAAATATTTTGACGTTTTTCATTTTAATGGAAAGCATTTTAAAATACTGTCCCCAAAAATACTTCGTGTACATCTAGACAAAAAACCATATTCAGTTAATGACTTCTAACCTCCTCAAGGAAATCTTAACAATAGTATGAGCAGAAAACAAATAAATTTGGGGGTTCACACACTTGTACCATCTTGTGAGCACAGAAATGGAAGACATCAGAGCTTGAGAATGCTGTTGCTGCCTGTGAGGAGTGCGTCAGCCACAGAGTTGCAAAAAGAAGAGTCATTTATAAATGCTATGACAGTGATTGCAAATATGAAGGCCTGATGAGTTGTTTAAAAAGGGAATCAGTACAAAAGGTAATTTCTAAATAACATCCTAAATAAATAACCTGGTTGTCAGAAATTATTAACATCCAGAAAGTCTTAAATAATTCCTTTCAAAATCCACATGAGGAGGTGGATCGTTTTTGAAAAATCAACATGACTATGCAAACTTTATTGTTCACTTTCTGCATTCATTTTATTAATTCTGTTCCCTGTAAGACTCTGCCTTCATTAAGAGTATTTGTGAGGTCAATTGCAAAAAATCCTTCAAGCTTTGTTTTTAATGGATATATAGTATGATATTATTATTTTCACTGTGTACATATCTTTATTTGGCACGAACAAACCTGTTTGCTGCTTTGAATCGAAGAGTTAGCTAATTTAGGGCCTTTTTTGGTAGGTATTTTTTCATGTCTGTGTTGTTTTTTGGTGGTGTTTTTTTTTTTTTTGGTTGATTGATTGGCTGGGGTTTTTTTCCCTTTTCTGAAAAGCCAGAATAGCTGATACAATCAGGTGAAACAAAAGATTGACAAAAGTAATGTAAGCTAATAACTGCAAAGAAGTGGAGTGTTGCTGTTTTCCCAGAAGTCTGGAGGTCTCATCAGGGACCTTATGGCAGTGCAAAGTTTTGAGTATGTGACTTTCTGCTCATGTAACTACAGATCCTGAAATAAAATATATCATACCCAGAAAGTACAGTTTCTTTATTTATTTTAAAGAAATATAAAATCTATTTCTCCAATAATATGCCTGCATGATTCGTATCAATTTTGTAGATATTATTTTATTTTTTTATTTCTAGTAGTAAAATAAATACAGTTTAGCGGAAAAAAATTTTAAAACCATAATAGGTGTTGCTTTTTATGCTCTTTGCAATTTCCAGGAGCTTCAAACACAAACAGCTGAAGAAAATAATTTTTAGAGAATTTTACAAATATAAAACTCTTTCTACAAAAGGAATGGAACATGTGATACCCTTCCAAGACATGCAGGTGCCAGACATGTTACTTGGAAGGATACTCAAAAAGACACAGACAGAAGCTGAAGATATCACTGAACCTGGAACTGTGCCATTTTTCCTTGAGAATGCTTCTTTTATTTCCTTGCCACACTGATTGCATTTTTTCCTTCAATAGTAAAGATGATTATCAACTACCTTCCCAATTTCCCTCAGTGCTCTTCCCAGTCATTTTAATGTTAGCAAGTACTATTAATCGTATGTTCCCTCTTTCAGGAATGAATGAGCTTAATTTGTCTCCTGATGTCCCTCTGCATATTCCACTGATGTTAAGCATGGACATCAAAACTCACAAATATGATACTTGACCATGATATCTTATATATCAACTATTGCAGAATGCCACTGAAAATTCCAAATACTAGTGAAGAGTATTATTTACTTGAAGTATTAAATGAAATACAATTGTTTCTGTTTTACCTTTACTATATTCTGTTATAAATACAACATTAGCATTTACAATTCCATTTTTGAAGACACTCTCATCTGAGGGCAAAACTCTGCCTGATGTAGGTTTTAGAGAAGAAAATTATGTACTTATTTTATTGATCTGGTCTGCGACATCAAAGGAATCCTTCCTAGATGTTTACAGTGTTTTAACCACTGAAGTTTACAGTTAGTAGTGTATTTTTAAATTTTCATATATCCTCTAAGATTGAAAAACAAGATTTTTCTGTACTTCACATTTATTTAGAGAGTTCTCAAAACAGAACATAAATAGGTCACAGAATTTGCATTAGATCTGTAAATTCTCAGTTTGAATTAGGAGCTGACTCCTGGGGTAATGTTCAGTTACTTACATTTAAACACATACTGCCATGCAAAATATTTGATTACAGCAAAAATATCTGCAAGGGTGCAGAAGATATGAAAGAAGATCTTCTGGAGACCTGCAACCTTTTGAACTGGTCACAGAAAGTAAAGAAAATGTAAGTCCAAATACATGGGAAGGGCACTAATCTTCTCAGGTTTAGGGAACAGTAAATTTGGAACATATTCTTTTTACTCAGGCTTGAAGTTTCTCTGTTTAGACAACTGAATCAAGCATATAGTACCTTAAATTTCTAGTGAGGACTTTATTCTATGGACAATCTTTCCATATCTAAGTGGTATCATGAAAAGCAAAATGATGTTCCAATATTATGTGGCACTAGAATTTCTCATAACACACTAAGATGTACAATCAGTCACTTTGGAAAAGAAAAATTATTTAACATAAAAAGAGACACTTAGAAATCTTGGATACTAGATTTTCTCCATGTTATATCTACAGACAATGAACAGGCAAAGAACTATTTTTTTTTTTTTCCAAATCTTAGCTCTAGTCCCAAATGAGGATTTTAAAGGAAGAGTAGTTTTTTGAAAACTCAAGACATGGGTGTATCAGTCCAAGCTGTCCTGTGATACTGTGTAAAAATGACAAGCCTCAGAAAGTCTTAATATAAATTGTGAAAAACCAAACGTGATTCATTTAAACTATTGACACCTTAAATCAACTAAGGTTGCTAAGAACAAATTGAAGAAAAGGTTAATAATTAGATTGGTTTCTAAAAAATTTAGCAATGTGGCAGATACAAACATAACATTTTTTTTCTCACCCAGTTTTAGAGGTCTCAGAAAGCTGCAATTAACCCATACTGGAAGCCCTTTTCTTTCAATGGAGGATGATTGAAGAGGCAGGTTTTACAGGACTAATCCAAACTGAAATTACAGAGGTTTCTATACTTGAGGGTTTCTGTGGTTTTAGCACATAAAACCTCATGCAATTAACCTTGTTCTTATGCTGAAAAGTGAGCTGGTAGCAATACTGTATGGTTTCCTGATTGCCTACTGGGAGCACTAAGGCCAAAGGTCCCAGGTTTTTGTCAAGTGCTTCCATGTGTGAATCCAGTTTAAAATAAGATCTTGGAAGGATGATAGAACCTGCTTTTAGTCACTGCAGGTCATTGGAAAACCCTAAAATTGCATCATGTAGGTACACCTGATTTGTGATGTAGTGTTTTCATTTCCCTGGAGTAAAACTGACTGTAACCAAACTGCAGCTGGAGAAAAAGCTTTGGATGGAGGAAGAGGCAGTGAGGAAAATGGTAGTTATTCTTTCAGAGATAACAGGCTTATGCTGATTTGATTCGAAGCATTGCCCGCTCTCAATATTTTGTTTCTTTCCCAGTATCCTTTTCCAAATTATATTTTATTTATTTTTATTTTGTAACCCCATGTTTGGGAAGCTTGCTGTTTTAGAAAGTATGCCAGACCTCATAATAGGAATGAAGAAAAGCTATGAAATATGAGGCTGAGATCCTCAAAACTACCATGAAATGAAACAGTGACCTAATCCAAGTGACCTTTCTTTAAAAGTGTGGATTTTATGAAAGCAATCCCCTCCTTTGGAAACTTCAGAGTGTGCTCCTGAAATACAGGACACATCAATTAACACATCATATTATTTAGCCAATGCACAGTAGCTATCTTTGTGCTGGCTTAGTGGAATTTAAGGATGAAGTTTAGATTTCATCCATGATCATGTTACATGGTAGTTTCCATTTTGTTTTCTCCTTCAAATTCAGGTGCTGATTTTAATGTTAAATTCTCCATGGTCTAATATAAGTATTTTTTTGGTTTTATCTTTGTACTTTAACAAAGGAATTAGCTGATATATTAAGACTGGCAGTCCCTGAATTTTCATATGGAGCTTTGTTTATTTCTTTATGATCTACATCATGGGGAAATTTAGGTTGAGGTAGCAGCAAATAATAGAATCACTTCACTAACTGGTATGAATTTTAGGTTTTTGTTTAGTAAAATCATAAACATAGATGGTGGATAACTTTCTATTTCAAAATAGAGTTGGGCAGGTGTAGTTAGACTCCTCAATCATCTCAGCAATACCTTCAGTCAGACTCCATGGCAAAGTATTTTATATAGGGAAACGTGGTTGAAGCTAGACTTTTACCTTAAGAAAATCCAAGAGGGAACTCTATACCAGCTCACCATTTATTAGATCAGAATATTTGAGTGTATTTGGATGTCTACCTTTAAAAATTTTTATTGAAATGTCAAACTTGGGTTTCAGGCACTATAAGCAAATCACGATGATCACGCCCCAAATGAAAAACTACATCTTTTCAATGGAGAGTGCTGATTTCTGACTAGCCATCCAGAAGCCTTCCAAAAGGAAATGATACCACCTTGAAATTTCAGTACAAAAAGTTGGATAGGTGGATCAATATTTTTTATATTTTCACACATCTAACATCCATTTCTAGGGACTGCTTATAAAAACCCAGGCAACTCTGTCAGCACGGCATTACTAGCAGGATAGTCTTTACTTACGGATAAAAAATTCTCTAGTGTAATAAGCAGAACCATCTTTTGCTCTCTTTCTTAGGAATACCTTTAGCTTTGTTCTTTCCACAACACAGCTCTTAATCACTTGCCAGTGCAAGGGGAATTCTGTGTTTTAATTACATCCTGTTTTCCCTGTGCTGTTTTTAGCATTACATAGCTGACTACAATGCTTTCATATATGTTGATTATTTCACTTTCTCACTAACACTAGGGGAAATCAATAACAGAGAGCATTGAATTGGGTCTGGCTGAGATGGAGTTCGTTTTCCCCACCGCAGCCCCCACAGTGCTGTGCTTTGCACTGGTACCTGAAAGGAGCTGATAACACCCCACTGCTCTGGCTCCTGCTAAGCAGTGCTGGCAAAGCATCAGGGCTGTCTCTCCAACATTCCCTCACCAGCAGGCTGGGGGCTGGGGGTAGGAAAGATGTTGGGTCGTGAATTAGGCAAGATAGCTAACCCAAACTGACCAAAGAGATATTCCATATCATATGATGTCTTCTCAGCAATAAAAGCTACGAGAAAGGAGGAGAAAGCAGGGGTATTTGTTATGACATTGTTTGTCTTTTGTGGCAACTTCTACATGTCCTAAAGCTCTGCATCCTGTGAAGTGGCCAAATATTGCCTGCTGATTGGAAGTAACAAATAAAATCTTTTGTTTTCCTATGCTTTTCTGCGTGACCTTTTTCTTTGCCTCATTAAACTGTCTTTATCTGTCCCCATGAGGGTTTTTTTTCTTCTTATTTTCTCCCTTCCCTGTCCTGCTGAGAAGAGGAGTGATAGAGTGGCTTAGTGGATGCCAATGTCCAGCCAAGTCAAGACACAAGTATGAAAAGAACAGAGTATGTATCAGAAAACTCAGTCAGTTAAAAAGAACTGAAATTTGTGATACTGACTCCCATATGGTCCTGTAACCATTGTAATAGTTGAACTGCTGAAATTATAAGCCACATCACGTGCATCAGTAATATTAAAGTTAATATTGATACACACCTGAAAATATTTCTGAAAATGTAATAATGATCTAGTGCTTTCTCAAAAACTATATATTCAAACCTGATCTTTATGTACATAGTAGATTTCATATGTTCTAGAAACATAGGAATCTTTGTGCATGTATAGAGAATAATTATAACTAATGTTCAACTATATTTGAGACAATGACATATTTTCCTGGAATCTTGGATTATGCTTGGGTTTATGACATTCAAAATTCATAAACAGGAGTTGTGCTTAGCCTGATGATTCACCTATGACAGCAGCAGGGCAGCTGATTGTTGAAAAGACAGAATTGAAAATCTTTGCTTATAGTTTCATGAAAAAACATGGATATCACACTGTGTGTAATCATATCCTGGCTATAAAGAGAGAACAGCTATTTAATAACAGTCCCATCACTTCCATTACTGACTAGTTGAGTGCTTTTATTGGGTCATGTTTGATGCAGGTGGTTCTGAAAGTCCAGATGCTTCTATACCCTAGGGGAAGGTAAAGGGGCATATGGAAAAGTGAAGAACTTATTTTGGAGTCCCATTTGATATTTAGTATAAGAGATCTCTTGGGATGTTAATAGGGTAGATAGATTCCATCTTTTCTTGTTGGGGTTGGAAGATCATCAGGTAAATAATCATAGAAAAAGTTATTCCTTTCATTTTCTTTCTAGTCCCTTTTTCTTTGAACAGAGATGTGATTAGACTCATTAATGTCTCCTTATTTCCAAAATAAATTTAGATTAACATTCAGTTCATCCAGTAGGTCAATATCTTCTAATGAGTTTTTCTATAAAATGTTATTGTAGTATGAGTTTTCTGTATTACCAGCATCATAAACATCATCAGTACTGAGTCATTTCCTTGTTTACACATGTAAAAAATATTGCATTGAGGTCTCTTAAGAGCTACTGATTACTAGTATTACATTTGGCTATGATAGGCAATAAAGAAATGATTAGAGGGTGTTCATGTGAGCACCTTGCTAATATGTTATTCACTTTCCCTCTTCAGTCTTAGTAGAGTACCTCTGAAACACTCCAAGATCAATTAAGTACTCCAAAACAGGCCTTACAACCTGTTTATAAGTATACTCTTCAAAATATTGCTTTCTGTAAATAAAATGGGGGGGTTGAGCAGCTTGATTCTAAATTTGCAACAGGAACTTTCATGAAAGGGAAAATAGTGACTGACTACTCAACATGTGGAATGTTCCAGGCAATTCATTTAGCTAATTGGTTTGGAAGATGGCCTGTTTCTTTTGATTTTCATGTTAAAATAAATTTATTTTGTGCAGGAGAAGGTGACCATACCCTACATATTTAAAAAGAGAAAATCATTGGGGTTGCTAGGGATCCCAAAAATCTTTAGTTCAACCTGCCTGTCCAAAATTGTTTCAGGTGAAGCTGTCTGCTAAGGGCCAAGTCCAGTGAGATTCTGAGTATCACTAAGTGTGGAAACATCATCATATTTCTCAGAAACTTGTTCCAGTGTTTAACTACTCTCACAGTCAAGAAGGTTTTCTTATATTTAAGTGTAATTTCCACTGTTAAAAATATTCCATTCTATTCTATTCTATTCTATTCTATTCTATTCTATTCTATTCTATTCTACTCTGTTCTACTCTGTTCTACTCCACTCTATTTATTAATTATATTAATTATATTGTATTTATTATATTATAATATAAAATACTACAGATTTTTCTTGTATTGCTATTTTACCATAGATATTAATATAACTAAGCTGATGTACACCAATTAACTACTATGGAAAAGTGGTGAGATGTTATTCTGGTAGTTTCAGTGATGAGATATTCAGCCTGATGAAAACATTAGATCTACACTGAAACTACTATATTTTAGTTAATAAAAGCTCTTTTTATACACGATTAACCTTCAGCTGGAAAGATTTAGAAGGGCTTATTTCATTGCCTGAATCTGAATTCTTAGTGAATAGCATAAAGCTGACTCTTCATTAAAATTCATACGTGAAACTTATACATCTAAAGATACAGCTCTATGTGCAGTACAGAGTGTTGATCACCAAGGAATAATAAAAATCTGTTTGAGATTTTTACTAAAAACTTATACCAAGATACTATGAAGCCCATCAAAATTGGTTTCACTTTCTTAATATGGCTGACTGTGAAAAAAATTCCGTCCCAAACAACTGGACTGAGTCCTCTATCTCTTCAGTTGTAGTAGGCACATATGTAATTCTTTCAATGTGTAGCTGAAGTTTAACTTTACAGATGCTAAATTATGATTGTATGCTGAGAGAATACATGTGACGTCCTTATAAACGTCAAACGAATTCTTTATGATCAGTGCTATTAAAATGAATACCAAACAATTCTGTCATAATTAGTGCTATTATAATGAATACCAAAGGAATCCATGGTAATTAGCTGCTGCAACTGAATAAGAAATGAGCTCAAAACAGGAGATTGGAGAAATTTCTTGAAAAGAAGGTTTAAGCTTCCTATGAATTAGCACAATTTTATACTTATCTAATAATGAAAGGATGACAACATTGCAAATACTGTCTTCAAAGCAATGTGATCTGTTTCATCCAGGCAGTCTCAAAAGATGGACTGAGTTTTATACTGGACAGATTTTCAGTGATTTTTGTGGCACAGGACATAAAGAGATGACAAGGGAGATTCTTCAGGGATCTCTATGGCCTCACTATGTCACACACCATACTGAATTTTGGATAGTAATCAAATTTTTTTCTAAGACATTAAAGTTGTGTAGATCACTCACTAGCTTATTGGTGTTTGAAAAATAAATTTAGCAAGACTTCTGAAAGAATTTCCCTCCATGGTGTTCTATCTTTTCATTTCAGTGGTACTTGATCTTCCCATTTGCTTCTGTGGATTTCATTTTCCTAAAGGCAAATGGATCAGAGTTGGATTGGTTTTTTTAAAGTAATCTCATGTATGTTTGTATCTTCACTATTCCAGCTGGCTTTTCTGAGAATTGATGTGGGAATGAAACTTTTAAAACATGCTCAGAATTTTCCTTCCTCACGCACACTTTTATTTGAAATCTTTCATTCTTAAAGGAAATCAGATAAATAAAGAGAATCACAAAGAATTTATAAAATGTAA
>WEIT01036907.1:137921-151850 GCA_013389985.1 Dryoscopus gambensis | reverse complement strand
GGGACCCCCACCGCACACCCGGGGGTTGCTCACCCACCCGTGACTGATCCCAGCCCGGGACCCCCCCGGAACCGATCCCAGCCCCTCTCCAGGATCCCCTCCCTGCACACTCTGCGGTTCCGCCTTCAACCTTTCCTCCTCCCGTGCTGCAGCCCTGAGGGGTGCCTGCAGTCTGTGCTGAGCCCCGGCACGGCTCTGGGCTCACGGAGGAGACTGGAGAGGGATAAGTGTACAGGCTGAGCCCGCGGCAATGCAAAGGTGCCCTGAGCCCCAAAATGGGTTCCCTGAGCAACTCCTGGATAAGCCCAGAGGTGAAGCCCTCATGATGGGGTGCTGCCGGGCTGAGGCGGGGCATGGTGCTGAGCCGGGGCATGGTGCTGAGCCCAGCACCGCAGGGTGAGGCAAGAAACGAGCCACTGGCCTGAGCCTGTTCCAAATTAAAAACTCTTTATTTAAACTCTCTCCCGTTCCCCTTTTTCCCAGCCTGGAGCGATCCTGATGCTTCACCAGGCCCAGGGGCTGGGCCCAGCACCTGCACAGCAGTGAGTGGGGGAAGCTCACAGGAGCCCTTGGCACGAGGGTTATGCACCCCACAAAGCGGCCCCGGAGCACCCTGTGCCCCACATCCCCGTGCTGCTGCACCCCTGCCCTGAAGCAACAGGGCCGCCGAGGGCCTGCGTGTGGCTGAGCCCTCCTCGGGCACCGCCGAGCAGCACAGGCCCCCTCTCTCCGCCTTTGGGGTGCCCCTCAAGGGGGGAGCACGGGGCACCCCACGTCCCTTCCCGGCCTGCCGGGTGCTGCCGTCATTTGCGCCTGCCGAAGATCGACTTCTTGCTGGGGTTCTTCTCGCCCACGCTCAGCCCGATGAGCAGTCGAGCCTTCTCGTCCTCCTCCTGCTGCTGGATGGTCCCGTCAGATTTGTTCTCCAGCTTCCCCCGGGCCTCCGCACCCGCCGCCGGCTTCAGGCGCAGCTTCTCCTTTATCACCTGTCCCGGGAGTCAGGGGGCTCAGCACCCGCCATGGACACACCCCGGGCCCTTGGCGTGGGTGACAGCCTGAGCTGCTGAGCCAGTGCAGCTGCTCCCCACCCTGGGGAATGTGCCTCCCACCCCGGGGTTACCATCTCCATCCTGGGCAGAACAGCTCTGGCAGCCTCCGGAGCAGGAACAGGGACGTGAACCCACGTACCTGTGCCACCAAGGCTTTGCGGCTGTCCCTCTTCACCGCCATGGCAAAGTCCAGCCACGTCCATGTGTTGTTGTGGTACTCCAGGCATGGCAGCACCAGGTTCAGGTCGCCCCAGTCCACACTGTTCTTCTCCCCCTGCGTGACCGAGGTGTCAGGCAGTGTGGGACGATGCCCCAGGCCACCCCCAGGCACGCCCCATCCCACGGATCCCACACCTTGTAGCTGACACAGAGCGGCACCTGCGGGATCTTGATGTAGATGAAGGAGTTGTTCATGGCTGCACGCTCCTTCATCTTGTCGATGTCATCCACGGGATGCTGGGGACAGAGCAGAAGCCATGAGCAGAAGGGAAGGAGAGGGGACGCAGCCAGGAACCAGCAGGGAAGGGACAGCCGGGCGCTAGGCCACGGCATTGCTTCATCAGGGAGAGGTGAGAGCTGCTCTGGCAGGGTGTTGGAAAAGTGAGACACAGAGAGCACATCAAGCGTGCAGGCGCCTGGTTGTAAAGGATGCAAATCCTCATGGGGGGAGGGAGCAGGAGAAAACAGACAAGTGTGGGAGGCAAGTGTGGGAGGACATGGCTACCCAGCCCTGCAGTCAAGGGAAAACAGACTGGCACCATAGCAGGGCTCTCACAGATTCCCCCCTCACGGCAGCAGGAGGTACCTCGGGTGCTTTTCGGAACGATCTTCTGACCCCTGATGTCCGGTTCAGGCCCTGAGCAACTCCCTTCCCTGGGCCCAGTGAGTCATCGGCCACGATCAGCTGCCGCGGCTTCACCACGGGGATCCCTGGGGCAAACAGGGTGGGAGGTGTCCAGCCAGGGGTCAGCCATGACCCAGACCCTCCAACCATCTCCCTGTCCACAGGGGAGCCCGCAAATCCCTGTTCCTCAACTCGTGGCTGGACAGCAGCTGCCCACAAACATATCCTGGACACGCAGCCAGAGCTGCTCAAGGACATCCAGAGGGGAGGGTGATCACAAGCCTCTCACCCGTTGTCACCAGCTTGGACTTATCTTCCTCATCCCCCACCTCCTCCTCCTCCACATTACGGCCGGGGAAGAAAAAACCCATCATTCTGTGGAAGAACTGGTGGGTGAGCTGGATGGTGAGAGGTACCACGTTCACCTGTGGGAAAGAGACATGTCAGAGCCAGGCACACACTGCTTGTGCCCCACAGAGACCCTGGCACCTCCCGGCCCAGCCCTGGCACCTCAAAATGCTCCTTGATGGAGATGCCTCCCACGGGCGGCCGGACCTTGCTGAAAATCCTCAAGGCCAGCTGCCGGCCGGACTGGCAGGAGCTCTGGGGACGCAGCACCACCTGCAGGGAAGAGGACGGGTGGCTGGGGTGAGGACAGCCCACTCTGCCCAGGCCACCCGTGGGCCCCCATGACGCAGGGCTGCTCCCCCAGCTTGCCTTGTACACGGCGTTGGGCAGCAGGTTGTTCATGGTCACCCAGCCCAGCTCCAGCAGATGCTCGGCCGTGTCATCAGACTTGTTGACCTGCGCAGAAAAAGCCATCAGCTCCCAAAGTCCCTGTCCCCAGCTCAGGGGCTGTGGGCACTGTCCAACTCCACACCTTGCTGTAGAGGAAGCGCTGGAGCTCCAGCTCGGCGATGCCCAGCTGCCCATCCTCCTCCGTCAGGCGCCAGCGCGCCTGGGCGAAGTAGAACTCGGTCCTCCGTGCCACGCTCACGTCCTCCGGCTGCTTTCGCAGCTCCATCTTGTTGGCTCGCTGCAGCTGGAAGTCCTTGAAGCACCTGCAGCACGGAGGAGAGAGCTGGGATGTGGGAGGCCTGGGGTAGAGGGGACACAATGCTGGGGAAGGCTGAGATCATAGAATCATAGAATGGTTTGGGTTGGACACCTCCCACTGCCCCAGGCTGCTCCAAGCCCCGTCCAGCCTGTCCTTGAACTTCCAGGGATGGGGCAGCCATAGCTTCTCTGGGCAACCTGTGCCAGGGCCTCACCAGGAAGAATTTCTTCCTAATATCCAATCCAAACCTACCCTCAGTTTAAAGCCATTCCCGCTTGTCCTACCTGATCAATATGTTCAGCTCCTCACTCTCCAGCTGCAGGTCAGCTTTCTCCTGGCTCAGCTGCTGCTGCAGCCGGTGGTTCAGGTCAAGCAGGACCTCGTTTTTGCTGTCATCCTTCAAGGACTGAAGGACAGAAACCCTCAGCACCCTCTGCCCTGGAGCAGGGGTCCCAGGGACCCAGGGATACGGGCTCACCTTCATGTTGGAGTACATCTGCTTCTCCAGCTGCCGGATCTGGGCCACGTGCTGCCTGACAGCCTCTTGCAGGTGTAGGATACTGCTGCGCTGCTCCTCAGGGTTGCTGGAGATTTCCAGCTGGAAACGCACCCGCTGCTTCTTCTCACTGTGCTCCTGGACGCAGGAATAGGGCAAGGTCAGGACTGCCCGGGCGCAGTGAGGGGCACAGACACCTGGAGCCCCGTGGGTACCTTGCGTTTGGGCTCCACATGCAGCAACAGGTTGTTGACTATGTCGAGGATCATGGCATACTGCGCGGGGTTGGTGGAGATCTCCAGGTCGTGGTGGATCAGGGTGAAGGTGTCCACAGCTCCTGCAGGGACACAAAGGGCAAGTGGGGCCTCAGCATGGCCAGAAATGTGCTGGGGATCCTTCCTGCATGCAGCCCTCTGACCTCAGCAGGGCCAAAAGAGAGCACCCCTAGAGTTAGCCAGGAACCATGGGTAGGTCCAGAGCTCTACCCGCAAGGCACACTGCCTGCATGCACGCACCCTCCTGCTTCTTCAGCAGATCCTCCTTCTCCTGGTTGGCAGGGGCCTCGGGGGGCTTTATCTGCGTGGCCAGCTCGGGGTCGATGTCGTGGCTGTAGCTGATGTAGTACATGCGGCAGCTGCAGCGAGAGATGATCCTCTGCACCTGCTGGGTCTGCTGGGCTTCCGAGGGCTGATTCCAGTCTGGGGACAGGCAGAGGGACCACAGTCAGAGTGCCACGTCCTGGCACGCTGGGGACTGCACAGTGCGAGGCTTGGAGCATCGGCCACCTCCTGCAGCCACAGGCCAGGTGCTCTCAGCTCTACCAGCCTTGGGGTCACACTCGAGTGGGACCGGGGTAGGCACAAGCAGCCAGGGCTGTGGGGAGTACCTGTGGTGGTGCTGACCATGCCCCCCACTGCCTGCCCGCTCTCCATCAGCTCCTGCACCGAGTCCAGGCTCCGCTGCCGATGCTCCTCAATATTTTTCACCTGGGGAGGCAAGGAGGCACTGCTGGCTGTCCCCATTCTCCCTGCCTGGCCAGGGCACTGACGGCACTGCCTGTCCCCTGTGCAACTCACCCACCACACACTCACCTCCAGCCAGAGCTGGCCATGCTCCCCCTCGGAGGGGCTGCTCTCTGTCGTGGCAAAGTACTGCATGCCATCCAGCAAACACGTCCAGGACGTCTTCTGCTTCAGCGTGTCCCCGTACCAGGCGGGGTGGTGCTGGCACTGCAGCAGCTGTGCCTTCGCGGCGGACACGATCACGCAACCCTCCGTCTCTGCACCACGCAGAACCATCTGTGGTGGGGAGAGACCCCAGGGGTCTGACGGAGCTTTCTGGGGCAGGCACAGCCCCCGTCACAGCCCGGCTGTGGGTTCAGGCAGCTACCTGGCAGTTCACCAGCTCGATGAGGCAGTTGCGGTTGTAGATGTCGTCGGTCTGGCAGGCGGCGATGCCGCAGAGCTGCTCGCTGGCCCCCGACTCCTCCTCCGTGAAAACCACAAACTTGTCCGTCTCCTCAATGAGCTTCTGCAGCATGTAGGCCCCTGGAGAAGGAGAAAGGGTCGGTACAAAGCTGTGGGGGATGGCTCAAATGTACAGGGTGAAGGCAGGCATGGCTTTGTGCTGTGAGTTTCCCCTTGCTCCCCTCCCTGCTGTGCTCACCCCCTGAGGAGGCTCTCTCGGGACGGCCACTGGTGATGGGAGCGGTCACTCTGGCAGGGAAGGAGTGAGCAGAGAGCGGGCCGCGCTTCAGCTTCTTGGCCTGCAGCTGTGTGTCGATCTTCAGCCCCTTCAGGGCCTCGGTGGACAGGTTACGCTTCAGCACAGCCGCTTTCTTGTAGCCGTCGTAGAGGCCGAAGGCGATGTCCCGGTTCGTGGTGGTCCAGGACGCCCGCAGATCCACCAAGTGCAGCTGATGCGTGTGGAAACCGTCGTCCCCGTCACGCAGGGGCAGCTCCTGGGCACAGAGGGTCAGAGCCCCAGCACAGCAAAGCCATCCCCAGCCCTGCCCAGCGGCCTCACACACTAGGGCTGGGAGCCCTGCCAGGCCCTGCAGGCAGAGCCCGGGCGACCACCCCAGAGACCCCAGAATGGGCCCATGCCAGGGATGGGACCAAGTCAGGTGCTTGGTAGATCGGAGGCCCTGAAGTTCTGTCTCTTCTGCAGCCAAATCCCTTCCCCACTGCACCCAACAACCAACATCCCCTCGTCCTGGAGATGCCACCAGGCCAGCACGAGCTGCCGTGCCCTGTTTGCAGTGGTACCTCCTCAGCCGTGCGGTTGCTGTGCCGCTGGTAGGTGAGGGAAGACAGGCTCAGCAGGTGGGTTTTCTTCACCAGGGTGTCGAGCTGGTGGTCGGCATTCTCGTCACAAGTAGAGGCCATGAGGTGCACGGTGACCTGGCTCAGGTCACTCACCATCTGCGTGATGCTCCACTCCGAAATGAGGCGTCGCATCACCGTGCCGGCTGGGGGACAGGGACAGGGGTCAGCCAGGGCCTGCTGCACCTGGAGGTGCTGCCGGCAGGATTCCCACTCACCCTGCGGGATGAGCCGCTGCGTGCCGCGAGTGAAGATGTGTCCCTGGCAGCATTCCACCTGGATCCCCCGCTGCTGGGCAAAGGAGGCCCAGTAATGCACCTGAGAGGGAGCAGAGAGCAGGGGCTGACAGTCCAGCACAGAGCAGGGAGGAAACACCGAATTCCCAGCCCTGGGAATTACCTGCAGCCGGGGGAAGAGCGCAGTATAGGACAATTG
This sequence comes from Dryoscopus gambensis, assembly GCA_013389985.1. Classification (NCBI taxonomy): domain Eukaryota; kingdom Metazoa; phylum Chordata; class Aves; order Passeriformes; family Malaconotidae; genus Dryoscopus; species Dryoscopus gambensis. The sequence continues at coordinate 145,645 of WEIT01036907.1, read as the reverse complement.
CTTGTAATGCTGCCCCAGCTTCTTCTTGCTGGGTTTCATGTTGTTGAAGAGCTTCCCACGGCAAATGGGCCGTGTCACGCTGGTCCACGTGGCCCAAAAATTCTGCATCCAGCGGAGGGTGCTGCTGTAGAGCAGGATCCGGGGCTGGGAGTGCTCTGAGAATATACCCACCATCAGTCAGCACCATGGGGCTGGGACACGGCAGCACCCAACCCACAACTGGCATGCCCTGCCCCAACCCCCTTGTCCCCAGGGGATCCCCAGGACGCCGTCAGCCACCTTTACTGGGCTGTGTCAGGTCCATGCGGATGGAGAGGTTGAGGTTCTCGGAGCGGAAGGCACGGTAGGAGTCGTACTGCTGCCCCACCGGCACCTCGGGCAGGAACTCGGGGGAGCGCAGCACCACGCCGTGGTGGTCGTGGGGGTTCCCATGGCACAGCCACTGCAGGTCCAGCGTCATGCACAGGTCAGGCAGGTGTAGGAAGCAGCAGTCGTCATACCTGAACGCAGAAAGAGAACCCAGTCACCCCCCAGCACTGGTGGGGGCCCCCTGTGCTCGTGGCCTCACACTCACTTGGAGGCTGTCCGGACGTTGATATCCAGGTTGCCCTTGAAGACAAACTGCCCGGGCTTCCAGTGGAAGGAGAGTTGGCTCCACTCCCAGTGCATGTTCTCCGTGGTGTTGTAGGGGTCCTGCAAGGACAGGCGTGAGGAGAGGCAGGTGTGAGCTGACCCCACACCGCGCTGTTCCTCAGTCCAGTCGCACCCACCTCAGTGGCCAGCTGGTGCAGGTTGGCCTGTTCAATGTCCATGTGCCAGACTCCGTGGAAGAGAAGGCGGCTCTTGTCCCACCAGGGCAATGGGGCGCTGGGGTCCTCTGAGGGCTTGGTGAGGAGATCGACACACTGGCCGATCAGGGTCCAGGCTGGGTCCCAGCAGGGCCCCCACACGATGGTGTACTGGGAGATCACAGCTGGGGACACAGAGGTTGCCTCAGCCATCTGCCCTGTCCCTACCCCACCACAGAGCGCCCCCATTCCCACAGCTCTTACAGTGAAAGTCGTGGTAGAACTTCAAGGGTGGCATGTTCCTCTCCACCGTGGCATCCCCCCAGGGCAGCCCCAGCTTCAGGACCTGGCGGCGCCGGGAGCAGGCCTGGCCGCACTGCTCGGCCCCGATCAGCCGGCCGGACAGCTGCCAGTTCCGGATCTCAAACAGGTACCGGGGGTAGTCACGGATCCGCACTGCGGGTGGAGGGAGGGCTGAGGGCTGGGGCAGCAAACAGACAGGCAGTCCCCCACTCTGGGCCACAGTAGGAGCCATCGTCCTGTCACATCTCTGCTTCCTTCCCACTCCCTTGAACCTCCAAAAATCGTTTTCCCTGCTTGGTTACACACCACGTGGTGCCAGCCCAGGCCACACGGCCATCGTGCTGTCCTCCAAGGGCACCCTCCCACGAAGCAACTCACCAAAGAAGCTGCCAACTCTGCCCTTCATCATGCGGCACCACTGGGTGACCATCTCCAGACCCTCAGGGGGGAACGGGCTGACATCATCCAGGTCCCTCATCTGCTCCAACACACGCTCCGTGCCGTGGAAGGACTCATCAGCCATGGCCACCAGCTCCAGGTGGGCCAGCGTCCAGGTGAGGAGGGCCCTCCGCATGGGCGTGTTGGCGTAGAGGCGCCGCGAGCGCTGGATGTAGATCTCGATGTTCTTCTTCTCCAGCGAGGCGTAGAGCTCCTCGATCTTGCGGGCAGGCAGCAGCTCCCCGTGCTGCTTGCGCAGCGCAGCCACCTTGGTGTCCAGCAGCTGCAGGCGCTTGGCGCTCTCCTTGCTCTCATCCTTCATCAGCTCGTAGTTGTCTCGCAACTTGACCTCGAAGACGTCATCCAGGAAGACCCAGGAGAAGTGGGTGATTTTGAGCAGGAGGTCGGGGGGCAGGGCCGTGCTGGCGGGGTGCCCGGGCCGGTGCAGGCCCTTCAGCCACTTCTGCACGCCCACGGCAGCGTCCAGCGTGCGGGAGAAGTCGTACTGGTAGGGGAACTCGATGGTCACACTGGCGAAGGAGAAGGCCCAGCCGCGGTTGCGGAGGGTGCGCAGGGTGGGGAAGGCGTCGCGGTGCCGGACGACCTCCTCCAGCTCTGGCAGCAGCTTCACCTCCACCTCCTTGAAGCTGAAGATGCTGTGCCCATCAAAGCCGGCGGCCAGCTCGGGGCAATAGCCGTGCAGGGCACCGCCGTGCCAGCTCACCGAGGTCCGTTCCGCAGCCAGGCTGATGTAGTTGGCCTCAGAGACAAAGGCTGTGAGCTTGGCAGAGCTCAGCTCCAGGGACAGGGACAGGAATCTTTTGGGAGGGGGTCCTTTTGGCTGGAGGGGCCCCGGCGACTCAGCGGGGGTGGCTGGGTGGGACGTGGGGCTCTCTGGGGGCAGGGAGGGAAGCGTCCTGTGGCCGAGGGCGCTCCGCAAGGCTTCGTGGCACTGCAGGGTGGCCAGGGTGTGATGGTAGAGGTGCATGTGGTCAGGTGGGCTCCACAGCACCGCCAGCCCCTCGCCGCACTGCACCTGCACCGGAGAGAGTGAGCAGGCACCACGTCACTGCCGGGGCCAGCACAGCACAGCCCCGCTCTCCCCCCAGCATCTTTCACACCAGCCAACCCTCCCCCTGCCCCATCCTTCCACAGTACAGGATAAAGCAGTGGCCCTACAGCCAAACCAACCTCCAGAGAGCGGATGCTGCTGTGGTAGGTGACAGAGAGCATGGAGAGGTTGGCCACCGGGTTGGGGATGGCAGGAGCTTTGCAGCACGGCTGCATCTTCTCAGTGATGCTCTTGACCAGGGCCAGCACCATGCCCTGGACGCTGACCGTGCAGCTCTCAGCACTTCCCAGGACAGTCAGCGTGTCCAGCCGCAGCTCCAGGGCACCTGGAGAGACAGCATGTCAGTGCTGGAGGCACGGAGGCACACCACAGCATGCCAGGCTCCTCTGACTGTGGGGTTATTCCAGGACAGCCATCTGGGATCGGCTTGGATGCTACTTACCCACTACGGCCGACAGTGTGAAAAGGTTCACGTCCTCCACCTTCAGATCCACCTTCCAGAGCAGCCCCCAGGGCTCACTGGAGGCAGAGGGTGGTTGCTTGGCAAGCTCAGCCCCACTGGGACGAGGGCAAAACAGGGGCAGGACCCTGGCCAGGCACTCAGTGCAGGTGTCTGATGACTCCACTTGCAACCCCCGGATGGTGCAATCCAGGAAGAGCGTATCCGACTGGGCGCTGGACATGCCCAGGGGCTGGTTGTAGCTGCCCTGCAGGGCAAACAGGATGAGCACTCTCAGGGTTGCAGGATGTCCCTGTGCCACCACACATCCCTGTGCCACCCTCACTGAGTCTGAGACTGAAAGCCACGCCTTGCCCCCTCGGTTCGCCCCTCACCTGGAGGTTGAAGGAGTCGAGGATGAGGGCTTCTCCCCACACGTGCATGTTGGGGGGATGTGGGGCACGCTGGATATGGGAGTCATTGCCCACTCGCCAGCACAGGTGGTCCACGGCCAGCACCGCTCGCTGGTGCACGCTCTGTGGCCGCAGGTGCTGGTAGTCTGTGGGCACAGAGGAGAGGGGAAGCGCAGGCAGGGCTCACCCAAACCTGGGCACCCCAGACACAGCCAGGCTGGGATTCACAGCCCTTGGCCACACACATGGGCAAGCACAGCGGCAGCACAGCCCTCCCCATTCCCATCCCGGTGCTTCTCTGGCACACCCCACGAAGAGCCCAGCACCTCCCTGACCCAGCATGTACCTGCAGAGATGGAGTTGAAGCCCAAGGCAAAGGGTGGCGTGTCCCCCAGCTGCACGGACACGTTGACGTTGGACAGCGAGGCACTCAGGATGATGGGCGCTAGGATTTGGGGATAGCTCCTGCACGGGACAAGCAGGGATGGGCTGTTACTGGGAGCTGTGTGCCACGGAGCAGGCCCAGAGGCATGTCCTCTCTGCAGGGGCTCCCTGATCACCTCCTGACCAGCCTCCCCATCCCACAGGCTGTGCACAGGGCAGATAAAGTGCTGAGTGCCCAGGCACCGTGCCAGAGCGTGGGCAGCAACAGGAAACAAGCTGTGATACCAGCAGCTGCGCTGAGGCCACGTTTACCTTCCCTTGTGCCCTTGGCTGGGGACAGGCACCGCCCGGCACCTGTACTCCTGTGCCAACAGGCCCAGCCAGTGAGAAAACTCTTGGTGACGGTAGTGGATGATGCAGGTGTTGAGCAGCACAGCAGCCGAGAGGTCAATGGCTGTGACCTAGAGCAGGGAAAGGGCCAGGTGGCAAAAAAAACTCATGCCAGGAGCCAAACCAGCCACCCCCGGGGGACAGAGTGTGCCCAGTGCTCGCTCACCTGCACGCTGGTCTTCAGGGAGTTGAGGCACACGATGCGCTGGCGGCTCTGGGACAGGAGAAGGCCATCTGGGGGGACAGAGGAGCACAAATGAGGGGTGGCAGAGGGCAGTGATGGCAGCCCTGTCCCATGGGTGCCCTCCTGGCTACTTGCCCTCCAGCTGGAGGTCTACACTCATTTGGTCCAGGTCTGAAGTGGGCGTGAAGTTGCGCAGTGGGATTTGCTCCTCTTCACGCTGATATAAAAACTGCAGCAGCTTCAGGCTCCAGGTGAGGTGCCTGGAAGACACAGAGAGTCACTGCCAGGAGGGAACTGCACTGGCACGCCCTCCATCTCCCTCTCATCACCAGCTGACCAGCATGCTGGCATGGATAAACACAGCAGCCAGTGCCCAGCTGCAGCAAAGCCCAGTGCTCTCATCCCATCGCCCCCCCCGAGGATCCTGTCAGCTGTCCTACTGGACAACCAGCTCACGTGCCTTCCTCCCTCCCTGAGAGCCCAGCCCCAGGCCGAGCCCAGTCCTTCCCACTGGAGTGGGCTCTAGGACTTGCTCTCTGCAGTCTGTCAGAGCTAAGGGGTGAGCAGGGAATGGCAGGGTTGTCCCCAGGTCCACGTCCCCAGCATTGATTTGGACTTGGACAGCCTCCCCCTCCACCTGCCTCTTTTACCTCTTCTGGCTGTTCATGGACAGCACCATGCTGGTGTTCTCCAGCTTCATCTCCACGCTCCTGGGGATGAGCTTCAGTGTGTCTCTGCTCAGCACAGACAGAGACTTCGAGGGCTCTCCTGGGTCTGGAGAAGGACAGAGAGAGTCACAGGAAGGACCTGCCCAAACCCCCACACCCCGGAGCAGGAGGGATTGATCCCACAGCCAAATCCCTCCGGCTCTGGTGCAACTATGGGGACCACCAGCCCCTGCCCTGCCTAGAGCTTGTCCCTGTCCTTGTCCTGACCTGTGCTGGGCTCTTCCCCGCTGTGCTGGGCCTCAGCAGTGACATGGTGCAGGAGGGGGCTGCAGAAAAGCCCCTCGTGCAGCTCTGCCTGCAGTGTCCGGACGCAGAGCCGGACGCCCACCAGCCGCCGCTTGCTGCTGATCTCCAGGGAGAGGGAGAGCGCCAGGGCCAGCTCTGCCAGGCACGTGTCATCCTGTGCACAGGGGACACGGCAAGGAGCACGCAGGGACTCACACAGTGCCCTCCCAGAGGGTGCTGAAAGGGGGAGAGCTGGGCACAGCGCAGTGCCCAGCACCTTGCGGCATCGCCCAGCCTCAGGGACACCCTGGAACAGGTCCTCAGAGTGTCCCACAGAGCCAGTGCCCAGGCTCCAAGTGGGGAATTTCTCCCTCCCCCAGCACTCACCAGCTGGCTGCTCCGGAGAACTTTGCTGTTCACCTTTGTCAGGCTCACCTCGCACGTCAGGCTAGGGAGAGCAGAGAACAGAAGGAGGATGTGAGTCTTGCTGCTGCCAAAACAAGTCCCTGCCCTCTTTCCTGTGGGACACAGAAACCCCAAGTCCCTGCTCCGTCCCTGTCCTCTTTCCTGTGGGACACAGAAACCCCAAGTCCCTGCTCCAAGTGTTCCCAAAAGCAGAGCATGCCCTAACTTGGGGCACATCACATTATTTGGAAAACACACAATTCAAGCTTCCTGTGACAGGAAAAGGAACCAGGCCAGCCTCAGAGGAGGTTAATGCATCACATCACAGGTGACACAGGACGCTGCTGAGCGCGACAGAGAGAGGAGAGACGCCAGGCTGGGGTCAGAGGAGCTCCCTGCCCTGGAAGCAGAGCGGGGTATGAGCACAGCATTACCTCTTCCCGCTGCCATTCAGGAGGAGACGTGTCTGGCTGGCCTGGATGTGCCAGAGAGACTCTGAGGTGGCCACATGCAGAACCATGATGTTGATGGAATCCATGTGGATGGAAAAGAGCTGTGGGGAAGGTGCTGCTGTGAGGGATATCCGACAGCGGCGCAGCCCACAGCAGCCTCTCACCGAGCCAGCGCCTCACCTGGCTAAGCAGCCTCAGCAGGGAGGGTTTAAGGGTCAGGTCTGTCCTGCTTTCATTTCCATCAGCTGCTCTGGGAGCCTCTGGGATGGATGGCTGGAACCCAGGGCCTTTCTGGAGATCCGTGCGGATTCGCACCTCGCCAAAACACAGCTCGAAGTAGTGCCTGGGGAACAACAGCACAGGCAGCTCTGACAAGAGCTCGCACTTGGCTCACCTGCCCCCATCACCAGGGATTTCCCCCACCTCAGGGATGTGCAGGACCGCCCACAAGACACTGCCACCTCCAAGCGTGGGTCACTCCCTCACAGAGCAGACCACAGGGAAATAGGGACAGCAGAGAGGTGTAAAGGCAGCAGGGCCACAGCCAGCAGGGCCAGGGGGGAGACAGGCTCCCAAGGGGAGCAGGTAGGGAGCCGGGGTGGGGGTACATACGGCAGCTCCCGGCTCAGTTTGCTGGAGATCCAGACGTTGTCGATCTCCTGTAAGGACACACAGGTAGGTCAGAGAAGAAACAACTCGGCTCTGCCTTGTGATGCTCATCTCAACATTCCCACTCCACCCGCAAGGCCTGGGATCATGCAAGGAGCAGCCAAACCCCCAAGTCCAGCCATGGCAGGAAGGGCCTGGCAGCAGCCATGGGGATGCTCAACAGAAGAGTGGCTCCATGGATTTTCTGCCAGATTGGAAGTGACAGCAAGCACTCTCCCTGCCTGTCTGCCAGTGACTACCCCTCACCCAGGTACCCCAGGTACCCACCACAGTCTGCTGCTCCTGCTGGAACTTGAGGCTGATGTTCTGGGCCCAGAAGAATCCAAAGGAGCCGATCTTCAGCTCCGCATGAAGCTTCTGCCGGCACCAGGTGACGGCCAAGCGACATACCAGCCATCTGTGGGGACAGGGGGAAGGCCAGGGTCAGCCTCCCTGCTGGGGCTGGAATCCAGGGATGCTCTTTGCGCACCAGCTCCAGCCCCCACAGCTGGACAGGAGCTCCCAGACTGGGGAAGAGACCCTGCACGACCACCCCTAACAATCCCTGACCCCTGCTCCCAAGCCCTGAGGGCTCCCTTTGACCCCCACACCCCTCTGACACCCATGCCCACCCCTGCGGGCTCCCCTGAACTTCTCTAAGCCTCCAAGCCTCCAACACCCAGCTCGACAACCCCCCAGTCCCCTGCAGCCTCCCCCCCACACCTCTCCGCCAGCTCTGCGAGCCCCCCAAATTCCTGACACCACCCCCCAAGCCCTCTTTGCCCCACTTACCCTCTGCTTCCCTCCTCCCAGACCCTCAACACCTCCCCCTCAGCCCCGCGGGCCCCCTCCACC
>WEIT01036907.1:105532-134566 GCA_013389985.1 Dryoscopus gambensis | reverse complement strand
CTTGGAGCGGGGGAAAGGGTCTGACCTTCGTTTCTCACCGCGCTGGTGGTCCCGGACCCACCCCCCCCCACAATGCAGGTGTGATTCCCGGATCTCCGCCCCACGGGTGTGATTCCCAGACCGCTGCGTTAGGCTTTCCAAACTTCTGGCGAGGCCCTCCCTGAAAAGCCAAGGGCCTGGGAAAGCCCTTTTGGGTTTAATAAATGACTAAAAGGTGGCAGGCGATTGGTGCTCATGGGGGAGTGAGGTTATTGTGGAGTTTCACAGTCATCTCCACTGCTCTTTTTTTTTTTTCTGGATATGATGATGTGGAGAAGGAAGGTTACTCCTAAATTATTTAGGATAACTAAACTGTGGGGAGTTGCAGAGACCAGATAACACCGGGTGGGCGTGCTGGTGTGGTAAACGAGATATGGCAGAAGGTGTAAGGAAGGTGACAAGCACCACAAAACTGGCTGTACATCAGCTCTTGTTATTCGGGGAAGAGCAGTAGGTGTCTCAGCAATTGTTTCTATTAAAACGACTTCAACACCCCATTGCAGCCAAAGAGGGATATTTTGAAATTACATTAAAGGAGGAGAGAATGAAATAGAAAGCATCATTATGCTGCTGAGTAAATGGCTGGCAGTTTGTGCCCTGGCAGTTGTGGTTAGACCATCCCAAAAGGGGAGCGCTGGAAAAGGCAGGGGCAGGAGCAGAGCAGGTTTTTGGGCAAGCAAAGCCCTCCTGCCCTCACCTTAGGGGAGAAGCTTGCTGACAGGAGATACGATCCAGGTGCATGAAGTCATGGGCAGGTCAGAGAAAGCGAGGAGGGAGCATCAGTTTTCTGTTTCTGTCCGGAAATTATGATGCAGCAGGGCTAAAATAAACAGGCGGAAGTGCTTTTTCACACAACATGCTATTAAATGTGTCACCCTGCCACAGGACGTGCTGCCACCTGATAGCATCGGGGGCGGTGGGACCGACGGGAGCATTAAAACCAACAAAGCAGGTATGGGAAGTTCCTGAGCCGTGGTGGCTGCCTGGACTTTCCTTGTCGTTGGTCCCCAGTCATCGCTTCCCCCTGCGTTCCTCCCACCGAGCAGGGTGGGAGTGTCTGGTTTAGATGCAGACTTCAGAAATCTGTAAAACAGCTATAAAAGCTAAATATAAAATGATGTATGGCTGATGTCAGGGCTGGCAGGCCCCAGTGGCCATCAGAAGTCCGTGTGGATACCAAAAAACACCTCTGAGGAAGAGCTCAGCATTGAGGAGGTGCCCGTGAGGGTGGTTTCTCATGGTGTGATTGCCTCGCAGTGCTTCACAGGGATGCTTTTGTTAGGCTCATAAGCTTCAAATTAAAAGATGCCATGATGATTTTTGTCTGAATTCTGTGGTGGGACACAGCCTGAAGATCATTGCTTGGTTATTAGCATTAAATCCACACATTCCAGCTCAACCATGGCTTGCTTCTTTTTTTTTATAGGTTAAGGAAACTGATACTGTTTTCACTGAGAGCTTCAGGGGGTGAAACTGTGGTGTTATATTTGCAGTTCATTTGGGTGTTTCCTAGTTAGACATTTGTTGTCAGTCTTGAACTCCTGTGGATGTACTTGGACTGTGCTAAAATTAATTTCACTAGCATTTAATTGACAAAATTAATAGTTTTGGCTTCCTTAGGCTCTGCATTTTGAGTCAAGTTCCCCAGCCCTCTTATTGTCACGGAGCTTTCTGAATCCTCTGCAGTTTGACTCTTCAAAATGTGGCCGTGAGAAGTGAGCGAGATGTTCAGTGGTGGCTTCGGTGGTGTGGTTCCATGGATGTGTGTGATCCTAAATGGACTGTGAGTTGAACCGTGAAGTGGCAGAGGTTAGAACCAAAAGAGAGGCCCAAGCCCTTCCTCCCCCCTCCAAAAAAACCCCACAGAACCAGTATTAATGTGGGATTGATGCAGTTTCTCCCTCAAAGGACTGTCTTTGCTGCACCCGGGCTGTCCTAAAGCCGAGGTGAGCACTTGGCTTTGCTGGTTTGTGTATTCACACTGCTGTCCTGAGGTTGCTTACTGGATAATAAATACTTCTTGCTCTGAGGACACTGCTTGGTTATTCTGTGAGCACCACTCAGGTCTCCTGCCTTAGGTGGCATCCTTGTAGCTGGGAGAGTATCGGATGTTTCTCCTTCTCTCACCTCACACCTGCTCAGGCTGTGAAGCTCGTGAGGGACTCTGCCATTCCCAGTGTCCTGAGTGGCCAGCAGGCATCTGGATGTGTGGATGATTTCTGAAATCCTCAGGCTGTCACAAAGCAGCATCTGTTCTAAAGGCCCTGCATCACCTCACGGACCCTGCGGCCGATGCCCATCCTGGTCCTGACCTGATCAGAACTCAACGGTCCCAGTTAAAAGGAGCTTGTGGACTCTGGATCAGTGCCACTCTGCCCTTGAGCTGGGCAAAGTGCAGACACTCCTGATCAAAACATCTGGGCTGGCCCAACACTCCTTGGTCCAGAGTCTTTAAAAAGCCCTGCTCAGGTCTCTCCCTATGTGGCCACACAGAGTTCTGTCTCTGCACCTCTGCTCACATCCCTGGCTTGTTTTGTTTCAAATTAAGGCCTCCCTGGTGCAGAGGGTGGGAGAGGCACCTTTAATCCATGTCTGGTTCAACATCTTGCTCCTGTTTTCCGTGCTAAGTGACATCCCTGCTGTCCTGAGGTGAATTTTGCTGGAGCTGAAAGCACCCGGCTTTGTGGGTGGTTGGCTTGTGTAGAACCTGCTTGGCTGGATCCTTAAATAAGATGGTTTTCTCAAGTCCCTTTTGTTCCCTGTGTCCAGACAAATTTGAATTGACGTGGAGTAAAATTGCCAGGAAATTTTAGAACAAGTGATGAGGAAGAAAGTTGGAATTGTGAGCTAAGCACTGGCAGAGAGTGGTGAAACTGGATGTGGTGCTGTGGTGAGGTGGGTTTGTGTATTGATCGTGGGCAGGAGATAAACGAGGTTATTAGACTTGGAAACGCTCTAGGAAAAGCCAGTCAGCCTGCAGGTTTGGGTCTGTTAGTACACCCTGGTGAATACCTGTAGCAGGAGAATTGGTGAGAAAGTGTAATGTTGACAGAATATTCATACACAGGCTGGCAAACAGAATCACTGCTCCTCTACAGTGTATAGACACGATTCATCAGTGGCATTTCCATCAGGAACACACATTTAACTGGCATCAGTGCTGCCCTCTGAGGCCTTATTTCTGAGAGGAATGCTTAAATAAAAGTGTGTGACTTCCAAAGTGTCCTCTTGAGGATGGGGATCCCACACTGAACCAGAGCAGCCACGTCCTGTCTGGATGCAGAGCAGTAGCCTTGGCCTGCTGTGATTTCTGCCTGTCTGCAGCATCCTGCATTGGCCACAGCCATATATTCTGCAGCCAAGGAGTATGAGCTGCTCTCCACTCTGGTCTGAAATCTGGCAGAGGTCTTTCCCTCATCTTTGTTGTGGGTTTTCTTTAATGAGATACGGATGGCACGTTGCTTCGGAGCTGCTCGTATTTTAAGACTTAAAAGATCATCCAAGATGAGCCTTGGACCTTTTAACTCTAACTGAGCACTAAGTCCCTGTTTCTCTCCAAGTCGTTGTGTTTGTGCAGCAGATGTGTGGATCTCGGGGCAGAACAAGAAATCCTGCACACGAGAAGTGTCATGGCAAAGCCTTGATCAGGTTGTCCCGTATGGGACTGATTTCCTTCAGCGGGTTGTTTGCAGTGGGGAAATGATTATTGGAATATTTTGAAGCGTGTTTGTTTAGGTATGATTCCCTGCCATATGGAATTCTGCTCTCAGCTTTTTTCTCTGTCGTTTTTGCGTGTTTGTATGCTGAATTACATCAGATGTAATTTAACATGGAGGTTTTGGCTTTAGATCTGACACCTCTGAGCTGCTTTTTGTACCTTCCCAAAGGCCTGTACTTCTTCCTGGGCTGGTGTTTTCATCCTCACAGCCATTTGAGGAGTTGATTTGGTTTTCCTCATAGCTGAGTCTTGTAAGCTTCAGTTGTTTTGATGTATGTGAAAAGGAGGTAAAAAACTTCCTTTGAAAATTTTAAAAATATCCCTGTGTTTGTAACCACCAGAAGTGGAAAGGCTCAGAGAGACAGAACTTGGCAAACGCTTTCCCTTGTGCCAAGGTTGATTTATATTGTTTCCAGAAACCCCACTTGGGAAAAGCATCAAACAAAAAGTTCTGGATATAGAAAATGCGCTGGTTTTGTAGTTTTCTTGTTGCTTCCTCAACTCTGGATGCAGGCCCCTGGCATGGAACATCCTGGCTGTGGCTCTGGCTTGTGGGGGCAGCCACAAACCCCCAACCCAGGACCCCCAAACCTCCCTCCAGTTTGCTCCGTGGGCTCTGCAGAGCCTCACTTAGAGCCAGCGATCGCAGCTCAGTCGAGGCCCTTTTCAGGGTCACCCTGGCTTCGTTAACTGAGCGAGGATTAATCATATTAAGATCCTAATTAGCTGGGCCGTGCGCCTGACACCGTGCAGCATCGGCGGGAGCCTTCCCAGCGCGTGGGTGGGGTGAGGGCTCTGGCCGTGCGCGCGTTTCGGCCGCAGGAGCCGGGAGCGTTGCTGTGACAGCTCCTGCCCTCCTCACCCAGACACGGGTTGGCAGGAGCTGGCAGCTCTTGGCTGCTGCCTTCCCCTGCCTAATCTCTGGTGACAGGGATGTCCAGGCAAGGTGAACGCTGGGTGATTCAGGGCCCCTGTAGCTGATTTGAAACCCTTCTCGCTTTAGCTGCCTTCTCTCCAAAACCTGAAGGGGGAAGTGCTTGTGTTCTGCTTGCTCAGCTGATGCCAGGGATGTTTCCTCTTTCCCCAGCTGGTGTGAGAGGCTGCAGCCATGTCTGACTTCGTGGAGAGCGAAGCAGAGGAGTCGGAGGAGGAGTACAACCAGGATGGGGAGGTTGTACCCAGAGTAACCAAGAAGTTTGTAGAGGAAGATGAGGACGGTGAGTTTGCTGAATTGTCTGTGTTCATTGCTGTTCTCTTCTGCATCCTGTGACTCTGCAGATGGAGCAATAACTGTGCTATAACAGCAGGGCCATCTGCAGTCGATAATCTCAGCTGTTTGAGTGCTTCCCTTCCTCCAAGTGGTTTTTATAATTGGCAATAAAAGATACTCTGCTTCACCCCCGTGGGACTTGCAGTCGCACAGTTTGATAGTAAGTGGTAAAAGCAGAGGAATTCTCCCAGTGTGACCACTGCACCTGTTCCCTCTGCAGAGAGAGCACGAGACAAGGAGTGGGGATGTGGCAGGAGCAGCTGGCTGGGTTCTGCGTCAGTAAAAGTGTTCAGTTAAAACTCTGTGTGGATGGTGTGGAGGAAGATGCTGCTTGCACAGAGCCAGGTCTCAGTGGGTAACCTTAAGTGTCTAACACGTGCTGCTCTCCATCCCAGATGAGGAAGAGGAGGAGCTGAACCTCGATGATCAGGATGAGCAGGGGAACCTGAAAGGATTCATTAACGATGATGATGATGAGGAAGAGGAGGAAGAAGCCAGTGACTCTGGAGACTCCGAGGATGATGTTGGGCACAAAAAGAGAAAGCGCAGTAAGTGTTGTGATGATTGTTACTAGCAGGGCACGGTGTGGTGCTGGCAGAGAGCACCCTCTGCCCTGGGTGTCTGCATGAGCTGGGTAAGCTGTACCCTTTTGGGCTTAGTGCATTCCCAGGTTAGTAAAGGTAGAGTGTAACTTAGCTCTGGTCTCTTCCTCAGCTTTTGATGACCGCCTGGAGGATGACGACTTTGACCTCATTGAAGAAAACTTGGGCGTTAAAGTCAAAAGAGTGAGTTGTGTTCCCGTGCTGCTGTTAATGGAGTGAGCGGTGTGTTTTAGCACAGAGCAGGGTGGGCTCCAGCCTGGCGTGAGCAGACAGTGCCTCCCATCAGCTCCTGCGCTCTGGGAAAGGGAGAGCTGAGGGCTTGAAGGAAGCAGGATCTCTCCCTGTCCGAGCAACTGGGACCTGACTGCCTAGAGTTTGCAAAACACTTTTTTCTGGTTCCTAAAGTCTGCTGTGCTCCTCCCCTCCCACTTCTTCAGTTCAGTCTCGTCTTCCATTCCTGTGTGGTGCTAACCTCAAGGTCAGCACAGGCTGTTATGGGCTCTAAAGCTCTTTCTGTAACATTAGAGTCACGCCAGCCAGGCCAGCACTGATGGTGACAGCATGCAAGTGACACAAGCACGGCTCCCAAGGGGGTGGCTCTTCTCCCCGGTGTGCCTGTGCTGTGCTGGGCTCCCTCCTGCTCCCTCCCAGGCCCCTGCAGAGGAAGTGCAGTGCTGAGCCAGGAATTGTGAGCACCAACAGGACATTTTCCTTGCAGCAAAAGTTCAGACGTGTGCGAAAAATGTCTGATGATGAGGACGACGAAGCAGAAGATTATGGAAAGGAAGAACACGAGAAGGAAGCCATTGCTGAAGAAATCTTTCAGGATGGTGAAGGCGAGGAAGGAGGGGAAGCTGTGGAAGCTCCTGTTGCCGCACAGGAAGAGGAAGAGGAGGAGGAGGAAGATGAATCTGGTGAGTGTGGGTGGTCAGTTACATCCAAATTTTGTCCTAAGGTTAAAGCACAGGAGCAAAAGTTCAGACTTTCCCTGAGCTAGAATTATCCAAAAGGTGTGCCCCTGTGGTGGTGAAGCTCCTGTTGGTCTAATTGGTACAATCCTTAGAATTAAACGTTTCGGGGTGGCAGGTTTAGTTTGTCTGTCTGAACCACTTTGTGCAGAAGCACATTATGTGTGCTGAGATCTTGAACACCTCCCCTAAGCTGCCTCAAAAATGAAAATGCTTCAGAGGAAGGTGCTCCAGGCACTGTTTAGTACCTCACAGCACAGTGCATCCCTGCCCTACCCCGTCAGCATCAGCCTGTCATTGCTGCTATTACCATACCAAAAAAGTTTCAAGAATTCTTTCTACTGTCCAAAAAGTAAAGCCAGGCCTTTCCTGATTGTATTTTCAGTGCATTGAGCTGCAACTGATTGCCAAATGGCTTTGCCTGTGTGTGTGGAAGTTTGTTCCAGCTTGTTCCTGTGGTTCAGGTTCCTGGGCTGTGTGAGACTGGGGTAGGAGATGCTGTGGGGAGCTGGCAGACAGCCAGCAGCAGCCTGAGTCTGTGGTGGAGGCTCATAGTTAGACTGGCTGAGCTTTGTCAGAGGTACCAGTTCTACATCCGAGTTCCCTGACCACTGAATTGTTTCTCAATGTCCAGACATTGATGACTTCATTGTGGATGATGATGGACAACCTCTGAAGAAGCCAAAATGGAGGAAGAAGCTTCCAGGGTACACAGATGCGTAAGTATTGATTGGAAGCTGGCCTGGAGCCTTGAAAATACTGCTCAGCTCACTTGGTTCTTGCAACTGCAGAGTGATTCAGCTTGTGGTTGGATACTGCTGGTCTTTTTCCCAGAAGAAACCTGGTAAATTTAGACACAGAGCTTTTAGTGTGTGGTTTCTGAAACGTGTGACTCCTTCCTTTTTCCCCTGGATTTTTTTAAAGGGATAGCAAAACCAGGCCCTTTAGAGAAATATTTGCAGTAAGGCTCAGAGGTGGTACCTGTCCATGATTTTTTAGCCTGGGTGGGAAACTAAAGCTTAGATTTGGGGTACCCCAGTCCTCCTCTGTGTGGCTGTGAAGATGTTCTGTGACCTGCACTGTGGGGCTGAACAACAGGGGGTTTTTTGCCTTCCAGCGCTTTGCAGGAAGCGCAGGAAATCTTCGGCGTGGACTTTGACTACGATGAGTTTGAGAAGTACAACGAGTACGACGAGGAGATGGAGGAGGAGTACGAATATGAGGATGAGGAAACCGAAGGGGAGACGCGCGTGCGGCCCAAAAAAACAGCCAAGAAACGCGTCAGTCGCCGCAGCATCTTCGAGATGTATGAGCCCAGCGAGCTGGAGAGCAGCCACCTCACAGACCAGGACAACGAGATCCGCATGACAGACATGCCTGAGAGGTTCCAGGTGAGGAAAGGGGCTGCAGCTCTGCAGGCAGAAAGCGTTTTGGCTCCCGAGCCTGGGACATGCAGGCTGGCAAGCTGCTGGATGGATTTTGGAATCTGTTTTTTCTTCTTTGATGACCTTACCTGTCGAATGTACTGGGTAAAACTGCATTCAGGCGTATCAGTGAGCTGTTGTACCTGTGTGAGCCTGGGTTTAGCTCCAGTCACAGCTTCCCTGTGGCCACTGGGTGCCAGTGTTGCACTGCTGAAGTGCCGGGACTGGGCTCTGCTGAGATGGCTTTGTGCTGAATGATGTTAGGAATGCCTTGAACTGGACATATGGAGAGCAAGATGCAGTGCCAGAGAAGGCTTGGGAGGGTTTCTAGCCTGCCTGTGTGCCAGCCAGCACATAACTGCTGTGACCCACTTCACTCAAAGTGGTGGGACTTGGTGCTCTCCATACAAAGTGCTGTTTGTGCTGTGAGGAGTCCCTCTGGTGTCTCATATTTTTGTCTTAATTTTACCCTGTATTCAGATTTTCACTGAAAGATCCGTCTCCCTTTAGTGTATGTTAGTGTAACTCTGTGCAGGGGTTTGTTACCCTCCTCTGAAATGGGATGTGTGAAGCTGCCAGAGCACCTTTCTTTCCATTCCAGTCTGTGCCACAGAAGGGAATGCTGCCTGTGATGTCTTCTGGCTGTAGGTGGCCTGTTCACACATTTTGTCATCTTCACGGATGTCAGTGGTGATGAGAGCAGCACCTCTGAAAGAGAAGTGGCTGAGACTGAGCACCCAGAGAGGCTTTGGAGCTGCTCTGTCTTCTGTTATTCTGTGCCTGCGGCAAGAGAAGTGCTAGCAAGGCACAGAGAGATTGGAACAGAACATGTAACTGCAGAAAATTTGGGAGTCTGGCAGGAAGTGGGGGTACCCTCATCTGATTTTCACAGCAGACTTTGCACCATTGCAGGCCTTTCCACAAGCCTTTGTCAGGACTGTAGCTGCCTTTATCTAGTGTAAAGCTGGTGCAGTTTCCCGAGTGCTCAGAAGGTGCAGACATTGAAGTGATATCCTTGCCACCCCGTAGGTGGGGGTCCCCAGAGGTAACCTGCAGCTCAAACCAATAATTTCCAGGCTTCTTGGCAACGTGGCAGTGCAAGCCCTGGTGTTGCACGTGCCTCTGCTCATGCTGTTGTCTCTTGCCAGCTGAGATCCATCCCGGTGAAGAGTGCTGAAGATGATGAGCTGGAGGAAGAAGCTGACTGGATTTACAGGAATGCATTTGCAACGCCCACCATCTCCTTGCAGGTAAAGGAGTGTGCCTGGGATTTGTTCCAGGGGTCTCCTGATGGGGAATGTGCTGCCCAGCACCACCTTCATTTCTGGTTTTGAGCAGGTCGTTTAACGTGTGTGTCTTCATTTTTGCATCCCTGAAACAGGACAAAAAGAAACATGGAGAAGCTGAAAGAGCCACAGTTTCTCACAGCCTTAACCTGGGGCTGCTCTTTTAGGGGGCCAGCTCAGGAACAGAGTGAGCACCATGTGTTTCTCCTTTTCAGGAGAGTTCTGACTACCTTGACCGTGGGCAGACCAGCAGCTTCAGCCGCAAGGGGCCCAGCACCATCCAGAAGATTAAAGAAGCCCTGAATTTCATGAGAAATCAGCATTTTGAGGTAATCTGCAACTTTTCTTCATTACCAACGTCTGTATCCTTATTCTGACAGGACTTGCAGGGCTGCTGGAAACATTCAGGGCACATAGAAGGGGCTGAGATCCATGGTTGCCTCTCCTGTGACAAAATGATGCTTTATTGGGAACTGCAGCTCATCTTATGTGAGCTGTGGCAGTGCTGGTTTTTAAGGCCTATTTGACAGAGCTGCTGTCGTTGTCTTTCCCTGATTCTGGACAAATTGAGGCTGAATGAGGTGCAGGAATTTCTCTTGAGCCTTGCTCGGTCCATCCAGTCTATTCTGAGGTGTTGCCTGATGTTGCAGAGGTTTTTTTCTTTGGTGGAGGAAGAGCTTGCCCCATTAGCTTGTTCTCCCACATGGAGCAGGAGCTCTGTCTGGGCTCCTGGCTGCCAGGATCAGTCCAGTCCCCTGCACAGGGGTGATGAGTCTCATTTCTGACCCAGGTCCCGTTCATCGCCTTCTACAGAAAGGAGTATGTGGAGCCAGAGCTGCACATCAACGACCTGTGGAGGGTCTGGCAGTGGGATGAGAAGGTGAGGAGTATCTGGTTGTCCCATCAACATTTGTCTTCCCATCTGATACTTTCAGCAGCGTTCGTTTTGGCCATGTTTGGGTTTTCTTACCTGTGTCTTTTTGCACGTTTGCTGTCGTGTGGTGGTAAAGGGATGTCTGATAAAAATAGGAGTCACAAAAACCCTTCCTCGTCACTGAGTTCCTTTTGTGTAGTGACATTTCCTGCCAGCAGTGCAGCTTACTTCTCTACTATCAGATCCAAACCTTGACTGGTTTTGGGTTTTTTGTTTTTATAATACATTTCTGAGATGAGACCTGCTGGTGTCACATTTGGCTTTGGCTGTGGATGAAGATTGTAGTGATTATTTTTATAGGACAGATATTCCAAAATCCTGGAAAATATCCCAGAGTCCCTGTTTGGGAAGGGAGGAGACAGGTAACACCCTGCAGTGGGGTGTTTCACTGGAATTCTTTTGCTCTCATGTCAGTGGACCCAGCTGAAGATCCGCAAGCAGAACCTGACCCGACTGTTTGAGAAGATGCAGGCCTACCAGTATGAGCAAATCTCTGCTGACCCTGACAAGCCCCTGGCTGATGGAATAAGGGCCCTGGATACTACTGACATGGAGAGGTAGAGTGCCATGACTTTTATATTCATTCCAAAATGACTTAAAACGTGCATTGACTTGCCCAGCCACTGCAGGGCACCCACAAAGCCAGTAATGAGTAGTACTTAAAATTCTTTTGGAAGATGAGTCCGAGGGCTCCTCTTCTGCCTAACCTGAGTCAGAACAGGTTGCTTGAGTGCTCTGAGCATGACCCAGCTGCAGGCAGGGTGT
Source organism: Dryoscopus gambensis (assembly GCA_013389985.1). Classification (NCBI taxonomy): domain Eukaryota; kingdom Metazoa; phylum Chordata; class Aves; order Passeriformes; family Malaconotidae; genus Dryoscopus; species Dryoscopus gambensis. Next base: position 123,560 of record WEIT01036907.1, on the reverse strand, counting down.
AATGTGCTGGTTTTTTGTAGGCTGAAGGACGTGCAGTCCATGGATGAGCTGAAGGACGTGTACAATCACTTCCTGCTCTACTATGGGAGAGACATCCCCAAGATGCAGAATGCTGCCAAGGCTGCTCGGAAAAAGCAGAAGCGTATCCGGGAGGATGGTGAAGAGGAGGAAGGTTTGTCTCCCCACATTTGATAGTTTTTTTCCTTGTGGGCTGCTTGAAAATACTGGGTTGAAAGAACAGGATGAAAGTTTGGTGAAAAGCCCGTGTGTTTGCACAGAGCATCTCTGCTGGTCATTTCTATCTCAAGTTAGTGCCAGGTCTTTCCGGCACCTCTGAAAATGTTTAAAGTTTGCCACACAAGGGGCTTTCCAATGGAATAGGAATGCCACCCCTTGTGTCAGCGAACTTTACGTATGTTCTAATGTGCAACCCAGAGATACTCGATTAAAACTGAAGGTAATGAAACTGAAGACAGTGTTTCCAGGGTCTTTTTCCAACCCTGAATAATTTTAAGGCCGCTGTGACCTTTGAGATGCCTTTGTGGGATTTAGGGGCTCTGTTGCACAGCGTAGGTTGTGTTTAATCTCTTTACTGTGCTTCTGGTGTGCTCCAGCTGTCTGGATGCCTCTCTAATGCATCCTTCCTACAGGCGAAGGGGAGGATGCAGAGGATGACGAGCAGAAGGGGCCTGAGCTGAAGCAGGCTTCCCGAAGGGATATGTACACCATCTGCCAGGCAGCTGGGCTGGGTAAGGCTCTGCTCTGTCCTGCTGAGCATGCAGTGGCCTGGCCCACGTGCTCTGCTGGGTGCTGTGACTTAACCTGTGGAAGGAAGACTGGTAGTTTTGCTCACTATTAGCTACAATACCCTTGTCCTCATTGGGTTGTTTGTTTTTTTTTTTCCTGTTACCAGATGGGCTGGCTAAGAAATTTGGTCTGACACCTGAGCAGTTTGGAGAGAATCTCCGAGACAGTTACCAGCGTCACGAGACAGAGCAGTTCCCTGCGGAGCCCCTGGAGCTGGCCAAGGATTATGTGTGTAGGTCAGTGTGGGGGGGTCTTCGTGGGGTTACTGCGGATGTAACACAAGTGGGGGGATCTGGGGACGTTCTCCTAAGCCTTCACATTGCCTTTTTGCTTGCAGTCAATTCCCGAGCCCAGAAGCTGTGCTGGAAGGAGCTCGGTACATGGTGGCTTTGCAGATCGCCAGGGAGCCCTTGGTCAGACAGGTCCTGAGACAGACTTTCCAAGAACGAGCTAAAATCAACATTTCACCGACTAAAAAGGGGAAGAAGGTAAGGAAGGGAGCTCTGCCTCCGTGGCTCAGTTCAGGGAAGGATCTAAATAACACACGAGTGCTTGTTCTCCCAGGTCAGTGGCAACTCTGAATAAATCTCAGAGCAGCACTGAGCTGGGTTGTTGGAGCCCAGCTCAGCAGCGTGCTGCATTTTGAGTCTCAGCATTCTACCAGATGAGCTGTTGCCTTCAGTTATTGGAACAGCCTCTGTTTCTCTGGGACTGGGAAGCAATTCCACTGTGTCCTGCTGGGGAAGGAAATGCAGGCTGGCAGGCACAGGGCTGAGGGGGTATTGAATAAAAACTTGTCTGCTGTGGCATACAGAAGGCTCTTTCTTCATGGATGCCCTGTGTGCATGCTGACTGTCTCTCCTCTTCCCCAGGATATTGATGAAGCCCACTACGCCTATTCCTTTAAATACATGAAGAACAAGCCTGTGAAGGAGCTGAGAGATGACCAGTTCCTGAAAATGAGCCTGGCAGAGGACGAGGCGCTGCTCACCATAGATATCAGCATTGACATGAAAGGAGTGGAGGGGTGAGTTCCCACTGGCTGTGCCATCCCTGACGTGGCAGAGCTCATTCATGCGCTGCTGCTGTGCTCTCAGAGCTCCTTTGTAACCCAGACTGCTCCTGAAAGTCATGGCCTGATGGTGCCTCAAAGTCAAGCAGCCTCTCAAGGTCTTGCTTTTATTATTGTCTTGGTGAAAACTTTAGCAGATACCTGTCTTGCTTGAAGGCAGACTCTGAAGCTTTTGGGGTTTTTGAGGAACATGATGCTTGTTTCCCAACCAACTTGGTTCCTTCCCTACACATCTGAGTGGCCACACTGTGTAATATGGGTGTGCTGGAGTGGCTGTGATCTTTTCTACAGCATCACTTCAGCAGCTAGAGCAGCATTTGATGGGAGGGTTGGCTCTTCCCTAATTTTTCCAAGCAGCTGCCTGAATCTGAGGCACTGCCATTGCATCCCTGTGCAGGAACCTGCCAGTGATGGTGTCCACGCAGGTGTCTGGAGCCTTTCTGTATCTCCTCTTCTCCTTTCTTGCAGTTATGGCAGCGACCAGACATACTTTGAGGAAATCAAGCAGTTCTATTACCGGGATGAGTTCAGCCACCAGGTGCAGGAGTGGAATCGGCAGCGCACCATGGCCATCGAGCGCTCCCTCAACCAGTTCCTCTACGTGCAGATGGCCAAAGAGTTAAAGAACAAGCTGTTAGTGGAAGCCAAGGAGTATGTCCTCAAGGTGAGATGGGGCACAGGTCTGAGGCAGAGCTGGGCTTGCCGACGCTGGCAGCCCTGCAGTGTTCTGGGGATAGCTGCTGGCAGGTCATACATGGGTTCTGGGGGAGGAGGAGGAGGCAGGGATTGAGTCTGGTTCCACTTTCCCTCCAGAGAAGGGCTGTGCCAAGGCCCCTGCAGTGGATTTTCTCACTCCTCTTTGTCCTTTCTCTGCTCTCCCAGGCTTGCAGCCGCAAACTGTACAACTGGCTCAAGGTTGCTGCGTACAGGCCAGATCAGCAAGTGGAGGAAGATGATGATTTCATGGATGAAAACCAAGGGAAAGGGATCCGGGTGCTGGGCATTGCGTTTTCATCAGCCAGGTAGGAGGGAGGGAATGGTGTCAGGATGCATGTCCAGCTTTAGCAGTCCTCCATGTCTGAGTGATCTCTGTTTGACAGGGACCACCCAGTGTTTTGTGCCCTCGTTAATGGAGAGGGTGAGGTGACAGATTTCCTCCGACTGCCACATTTCACAAAGAGAAGGAACGCCTGGCGTGAGGAAGAGAGGGAAAAGAAGGTGAGGCTTGGTGCAGCTGTCATAGAGATGAACGTAGGTAGCTCAGGACAGAAACCCTCTAGCTTTTCTACTCTGATTCTCCACTTTCCTTTCCAGGCCCAGGATATTGAAACCTTGAAAAAATTCCTCCTGAACAAGAAGCCTCACGTGGTGACAATTGCAGGCGAGAACAGGTCAGTCTTTTTGTTCCTTCCACACTTCCCAGTCTCTTTCCAGTCCTCTCCTTGTGCCTGTCTACATTTCACTGTTTCCAGAACCCAGCTCTGTGCTCTCCCCTCAATCCCCTTGGCTGTCTCTCCCTAGGGATGCCCAGATGCTGATGGAGGATGTAAAGAGAATTGTTCATGAGCTGGACCAAGGGCAGCAGCTGTCCTCGATCGGAGTGGAGCTGGTGGACAATGAATTGGCCATCCTCTACATGAACAGCAAGAAGTCTGAGGTGAACCTTCTGCTACTCCAGCTCTCCCTTAGTCTGTTGCTCATTCGTGCTGTGTCATCCCCCATTTGTTGTGCTGGCCTTGCATCATCCTCTGTCTCACATGATCCATGTGGACAGTCACGTACTGGTCTTTGGATCAAGGCAGAACATCTTAGGCTTCCCTGAAGAGATCAGCACCAGCAGATGCACAAAGTGGATATTGATGTACTCAGAAATAAATGAGATTGTTCCATTACTGATTGCATAAGAGCTCCTGGGAGCCTTTGACCTCGGCTTTCTTAGCCCTGAGCACCAAGTGCTTCCTTGCTCCATTCCCTGTCTGATGTGTCTTTGCTGCTTGTGGTGCAAAGCATGGAAACACCACGAGGGTTTTCCCTGATCCTGTGTCCTGTTGCAGAACGAATTCCGGGATTACCCCCCTCTGCTGCGTCAGGCCGTGTCCCTCGCTCGCCGCATCCAGGACCCCCTCATTGAGTTTGCCCAGGTCTGCAGCTCTGATGAGGATATTCTCTGCCTGAAACTCCACCCTCTGCAGGTAAATTTTCCTTGGGCAAGGAAGATCCTTCGCTGCAAGAGAAAGTGGCCTGTGAGGGTTCGCTTTCAAAGAGAAGGTTTCCAAGTTGAACTTGTGCAAGTTCTGCCTGTTCTGTGCCTTTTTCAAGCTACACAGCACCTTTCTTTTTTTTTTCTTCTTCCTCATCAGCCTTTAGGCTGTTCTCAGGGGTAACTCTGAGGTGCAGCACAGCTCCTGGGAGCCAGTGTGTTGTGTTTGGCTTGTGGCAGAGGGTTCCACAGATCCATCTTTTCCAGGGCTAACACCTCTTCTCTCTGCCAGGAGCACGTGGTGAAGGAGGAGCTGCTGAACGCGCTCTACTGCGAATTCATCAACCGTGTGAACGAGGTGGGGGTGGATGTGAACAGGGCCATTGCTCACCCCCACAGCCAGGCTCTGCTGCAGTACGTGTGTGGCCTGGGACCACGCAAGGGCACTCACCTGCTGAAGGTAAGGAGGCTTCTGGCCTTGCCTACAAAAACAGCTCATCACCAACACTCTGTGAGTGCTCAGGAGGTGAGTCAGGGTCCCGTGTGCCAGGTGCAGCTGACAGCTCTGTTGATGTGTGTTTTTACCTCACTGTGCCTCGCCCCGAAGCTACACGTGGACTTGTGTCCTTGACAGACCCGAACGGCTCAGCAGATCCGTCAGTCCCAGGCAGCTCCCAAACCCGTGGGGATGGATGTGCTGTCAGAGCGTCAAGGCACCTCCACAGGGTAGAAAACACCAGGCAAAAAGCCAACGCTTTTCCTGAGATTTGGAGCCGTGGTGATGGGGAATCATCATCTTTCACGCAATGTTGAGATGCTGGCAGGGAGCAACAACTTAAGAGTTGTGATGGGCGTGTGTCAGATGCTTTAAACACTGCAGTGTGAATCCTCGGCTTTTTTCCCAGAGAATCACAATGGTTTGGGTTGGAAGGGACCTTAAAGATCATCTAATTCCAACCCCTGGCCGTGGCCACGGACACCTTCCACCCAACCAGGTTACACAGAGCCTCATCCAGCCTGGCTTTGAACACTTCCAGGCATACAAGTCCACAACCTCTGTGGGCAATCTAGTGTTTGAATAGCAGGGTTTATATTCTTGCCTCTCTCGAGGTTTAGATTCTTGCCTCTCTCTGCAGATCTTAAAACAAAACAACACCCGTCTGGAGAACAGGACCCAGCTGGTTACGATGTGTCACATGGGACCCAAAGTGTTTATCAACTGTGCTGGCTTCATCAAAATTGACACAGCATCACTGGGTGATAGGTGGGTGTTGGGTTGTATTTGATGTCCTATGGGGTGTGGAGTCCGTGTGAGTGACAGGATGAAGCAGTGATGTTCCCTGAGTTTGTGTTCCTGAAGTTTCTGTGTGGCCCCTCTGACTTTTGGCCAAGTTCAGGTATTGCTGGTTATTAATCTCGATTCTGAAGGGAAGCTAAACTTGCACAGCAGCAGTGTGAGCTGCAGAACATGAATTATATGGCTTACTCTGGGGTGAAAGACCCTTTGCGGGCAAGAGGAACTAAATTAAAACCAGTTGTTCCCTCAAATAGTTGTCATGCAGTCATCAGTAACCCATGGGCACTTGCAGCTTAGCTTCTCCCTGGTCCTTCCGACAGTATTTTATTTTTCTAAAGTTTCAAGCTTGAGAAATAACTCAGCAATTTGGCTTCCTCTTAAACCAGCAGCAATACTGGGAAGTTTATAGAGCATTAAATTACTGGTAACTGCACGCGAGGTGTTTTGAGGACAGCCGTAACCTTGTTTCTGAACCTCTGACTGCTTTGCACAAAGGATCACTTACTGGAAAGGTGCTTTCTCCAGGGTTTTCTTGCGTTTGAAAAACTATCTGAGAAAGAACACCTGGCTGAATCCCTGCACTGAGTGATCCAACCCTGCTAGATCCCTTGATTCTTGCAGGGTACAAATCCCAGAGATGCTGGGGGCAAAGTGTAGCCCATCCAAACAACTCGATGGCAACCCTGAATTTGTATGAGGAGAGAAACTGCGGAGAGCTGTGTGCTCATAGAGCAGCTGTAGATCACATCCACCCAGCATCCAAAATGCCTGGCTGTATCTTTGGAGTTTGCCAGGTCTTGCCTTGGCTCCTGTTGGTTTAGCCATGAATAATTCATGGTTGTCCTCTTTGGAGTGCTTTGTTCCATGGAGGGCAGTGCCGGTGTTCAATGTTGGGCTTGATCATTGAGCTGTGGGAACAGCTGGAACCCTCAGAGCCCTGATCTCAATGCTGGTTTTGTTTCAGCACTGATTCCTACATTGAAGTCCTAGATGGCTCTAGGGTCCATCCTGAAACCTATGAATGGGCGAGGAAAATGGCAGTGGATGCCCTGGAATACGATGAGTCAGCTGAGGATGCAAATCCTGCAGGAGCTCTGGAGGAGATCCTGGAAAACCCCGAGCGCCTGAAAGACCTGGATCTCGATGCCTTTGCTGAAGAACTGGAAAGACAGGTGCATTGGGGGTTCCTGGTGCTGAGAAACACAGGGGAAGCTCAGCTGCCCAGCTGGGATTCTCATGTTTTATAGCTTTATCCTTTTTGGGAGCTGGGCATTAGCTGTGCTGTCGTAAAATGTATAAACAGCCATGATGAGCAGTCAGTGTCTGACAATGGCATGTAGTAAATGCTTGCAGAAAGTACACTTGGGGGAGTAGACAGTAATTAGACCATTTAGGCTCTTCTCCCTGAATTTTTTTCTAAATACGTTTGTCCTTTCGATCTTCTCAACCTCCTGTGGCTGAGTTTCACCATTTGTTGGTACCTGGCTGCGTTCTGCTTTTTTAAGATTTGCTGTTTGATAACTTCCTTGAGTTCTTCCATAGTTACACTGGGTTCCCTTACTGACCTTCTTCCTGCTGCTCATGCCTTTATAACCTCTGAATCCCACACAGGGCTACGGTGACAAGCACATCACTTTGTATGACATTCGAGCTGAGCTGAGCTGCAGATACAAGGACCTGAGAACCCCATACCGTTCCCCCAACACAGAGGAGGTCTTCAATATGCTGACCAAAGAAACTCCAGAGACATTTTACATAGGTACCTCCCTGTTCACATCCCTGCTTTCTGTCCTCCTAAGTTGACACGGGATGTGTGAAGGTGGGGCAGAGGGATCTTGGTGAGCGTGATGTTGGGACAGTGCTGTGGTGGAGTATGAAGCAGCTTTTCAAGTACCTGGGTGGCCTCCTAACACCTTCGTGCTCGAGTAACAACCTTAGATGGAGGGAACAGCCCAGCTCAGCAGTTTTTCATTGTTTCCTTCCCCTCTCCCATCACCCCACAGGTAAAATGATCATCTGCAACGTGACTGGGATTGCCCACAGGCGCCCGCAGGGAGAGAGCTACGACCAGGCGATACGGAACGACGAAACTGGCCTTTGGCAGTGCCCTTTCTGCCAGCAGGACAACTTCCCAGAGCTCAGTGAGGTGGGGCTGCTTCCCCTGACAGGCCTGTCTTTGTCAGGAGCCTGCTATCAGCAGGCTGGAGTGTCATGTAGGGTTCTTGGGAGACAAGGTATTAGAGCCAAGACTGTGCCCGCAGTGCCCCAGGATGCCAACCTGATGTGGCCTTTGGCTGTAAATAAAATCTGTTGCACTTCTGACTAATTGCTTCAGTCTAGATTTGACAGATCTTTTATGGCTACATTATGGATTTTAGAGTGAAATGGACCTGGGGCTAAGCTGACCAGTTCTTTGCAGATCCATAAAGCGTTCTTGTTTGTGGTCTGGGGTTGTGTTCTGTGCAGAGAAATCGCCCGTGACACTGAGAACAGAAGGCTCTGCCACCTTCTCAATTTTAAGAACTTATCTGGACCACCTGCTGCTTAATGCAGCTGTACTTTAGGTCCCTTCTAAACACTGAATTCCAGCCTGGGTAATCCATGACTTTAAACCCCTATAGTGTTCATTAGAGACCAGCCCTGGCTGCAGGCTGGTGTTCAGGGTCTAAAAATGTTCTGACCTTCCTGGTCGCAATGTCCCATGAGCTGAGCAGAGCTGGAGGAGGAAGATTGCATTACTGGGTAGCATTTGTTGCAGTCTTCTGTCCCCTGCCCTTCCACAAGTCTCTGCTGGCTGCACCCCTTTGCTGACACAGCTTTTGGACTTGTTTTGAGTATGAACTGCTGGGGCTATTCTGTTTCTGTGCTGAATGATTTATTTTCTTTTGCCTTGCTCAAGGTTTGGAACCATTTTGACAGCGGTTCCTGCCCGGGTCAGGCCATTGGAGTGAAGACACGTCTGGATAATGGTGTTGCTGGCTTCATCCCAACAAAATTTCTTAGTGACAAGGTGGTCAAGAGGCCAGAAGAAAGGGTGAAGGTATGAAAGCACCCAGTGTGAGCTGGCAGAAGCTGGAGCCAATACCAAAGACTCGGAGTTTGGTTGAAAACACTGTTTAAATGACTTTTCCGACCTTATTTTCACGTAAGGACTTTAAATCAGCAGGAAGTTCAGGTTCTGGTTAGTGTCCTTGTCCCACAGTGCAAATCTCCCTTGGCAGCTGGTGGGACCCTGTTAATCAGTTAACACGTTGTGCTGCAGGAGGATTTATTGTCGTCTGGCTGGAGTCTGGGTTTAGGAGACCAGAAGGCATTCTAATGCAGAGCTGCCCTTTGTTTCTGGCTTTCTAAAGAGTTCACAGAACTGCTTTTGGACAGGCAAGGGTCATTTTTCCCTCTTACAGCTTTTTCTTCCCTGTCCATTAATTTGTGGAGGTCATCAGAGTTACTGGTCCTGCTCAGGACAGGGATTGGGGTTCTGAAAGAAATGGAATAACACTTTTTTATCACATAATAAAATAGTGGTTTAACATCTTTGCTGTCTTTTGGGGTTCCCAACAGCCCACGCAGGTGATGGATAATCCTGTAAGCTCAGAGGTCTCAGCATTTCTTTAAAGAGTTATTAATTAACTTCATCATGGTTAACTGAACTAAGACATTGCAGTTTTTGTGGGAGGATTTTCTGCCTCATATTTTATTGGAACAGTCCTTTGGGTGTCTGCTTCTGAACAGACTTAACTGCCTTCTTGCACATCTTGAAGTCCAGTTTTGCTGCTCGCATTGTGAAAGATATTTGAAATAGAAAAGGTGATTGTCCCCACCCTCCAGACGTGCAGTTTTCTGTGTAGAGTGGGTAATAGGTGGTAGATGTGCTGGAGAACTGCCCATTTTTCCTTTAATCTCCTTCAATTCTGGTCATTTTTGGGATCAGTTGACTTTCAGTTCGTGTAGAAAGGTCACTTTTAAAGGTTGTATCAGTCTGAAGTGGGTGAGGGGATTGGTACCTCCTCAGTGTCAGCGGGATCCCACAGGGATTGCTCCGTAGCACAGGGATTCTGGTGTATCTGCCAAACCTGCTGCTCACCCTGGCCTGCACCTCCCCTGCAGGTGGGAATGACCGTCCACTGCCGGATCATGAAGATTGACATTGAGAAATTCAGTGCAGACCTGACCTGCAGGACCTCAGACCTGATGGACAAGAACAACGAGTGGAAACTGCCCAAAGACACCTACTACGACTTCGACTCTGAGGCAGCAGATCACAAACAGGAAGAAGACATGAAAAGAAAGCAGCAGAGGACAAGTGAGTCTCTTAATTTCTCTCTCCCTTGTAATTCCAGCCTTCCCAGGCTGCTTCAGGACAATCAGCACACTTGGATACAGCTGCATTAAAGCAGTTCCTCTTGGAAGGCTGAGCGTTCCCTTTGTTCCCCAGCGTACATCAAGAGGGTAATTGCTCACCCATCATTCCACAACATCAGCTTCAAGCAAGCAGAGAAGATGATGGAGACCATGGACCAAGGGGATGTGATTATTCGGCCCAGCAGCAAAGGGGAGAACCATCTGACTGTCACCTGGAAGGTCAACGATGGCATTTACCAGCACGTGGATGTCCGGGAAGAGGGCAAGGAGAATGCCTTCAGCCTGGGCTCCATGCTCTGGATTAACACAGAGGTAAAGCCCTGCAGAGCATGCCTGGGAAGAGGAAGGACCTATCTGACAGGTTGACAAAGCTTTTCTGTCCTTGCAGCTGCTTTCACACTCTTGGAGAGTAATTTCCAATACGTTCTCTGGATCCTTAGACAATACTTGTCTCTGTACTTTTCCTCAAGCCTTGCTGTGCAGTGTGCATGACTAAATACACCCTAAATACCTCTTTAAATGTGTTTATTCAAAGGAATTTGAAGACCTGGATGAAATTGTTGCTCGTTATGTCCAGCCAATGGCTTCTTTTGCCAGAGACCTGTTGAATCACAAATACTACCAGGACTGCAATGGTGGAGACAAGAAGGTAAGACTGTCCCAGGATGTGGTAGCTTCTTCGGAGGATGTCTGTAGGCTCTGTGTGTTGCTGAAAATGTGGGCTCCCCTGGACCATTTATCTTCCTTCTCTCTCTAATTAGAAGCTGGAAGAGCTGCTGATAAAGACCAAGAAAGAGAAGCCAACATTTATTCCATACTTTATCAGTGCCTGTAAAGATCTACCTGGTAAATTCCTCTTGGGATATCAGCCTCGAGGCAAACCAAGGTAAGAGAGAGGCAAGCCCAGCACCTGCACTGAGTGCTGCCAGTACCAAGCCTCAGCTGACTGCTGCCAGTTTTTCTTCCAGCTCTGTCAGAATCCCTGTAAATCACGCCTCCTCTTTCCCAGGATTTGGCCTCCTGACAGTAGAGGACCCAATTCTAGCAGTAAATCTCACCCAAGAGACTCCCATGTTGCTTAACCATCTGGCTGCCACTGTGCTGTGGGTGTCACGGGAGTGTAGGCAGGGAATGATGGATTTTTTCATGGAAAGGCAGAGTATTTTTGAGCAATTACTTGAAGATAAAGTGTCTTGGGTAGATCTATCTGTTCATTATCAGTACAGCCATTGCCTGTGGTCTTAGCCTGTGCCTGTTCTGACTGTGCTCTGTCAGAGAGTGACTGAAGCAGCCTGTGATGTGTTGTGCTCTCCCTGCTCCTCCCAGGATAGAGTATGTGACGGTGACACCGGAGGGATTCCGCTACCGGGGCCAAGTCTTCCCTACTGTGAACGGACTTTTCCGATGGTTTAAGGATCATTATCAGGACCCTGTTCCAGGTAAGCAGCCTAAAACTTCAGTGCCTCAGCTGTTTGTTTATCACGCAATATCAGGGACAGTTATTAAAGGACAGTTCCATCTTCTTTGTCCCTAAAATGTATCTCCGGAATTTTGTATATGGGGGAAGTTTCCAAGCAATACTTGAATTGTTTGGCTCCATGGACCCACTGAGAGCTCTCCTGAGAGTTAATCTTTCAGCCAAGTGCAGCAAAGTGTGGACCAGTCCCTTTCCCCTCCCTTGTCTCTCCCACCATACAATCCAGCACACACCATTCCTCGGTAGCAAACCATCGTGCCAGAACCGGTGTTGCCTCCATTTTTTCAAATCCTGACTTTCAGGTTCCTCCCTTCCAAGATAATTAATCGACCTCTTGGTTGGTATTTTACACAGGTATTACCCCCAGCAGTAGCAGTCGGACCAGGACTCCAGCCTCCATTAATGCTACTCCAGCTAACATCAACCTGGCAGGTCAGTGCAGGCCGTTCCCTGTTGGAATTGGGATGCTCCTCCAGGCTGCACTTCCCCTAATGCAGAGTGTCTCCCTTGCAGACCTGACACGTGCAGTGAACGCTCTGCCACAGAACATGACCTCCCAGATGTTCAGTGCCATCGCTGCCGTGACGGGCCAGGGACAGAACCCAAATGCCACCCCAGCCCAGTGGGGCTCCAGCCAGTACGGCTACGGAGGCAGCGGAGGCGGCAGCAGCGCCTACCACGTAGGTGTCTCCTAAATTTCTGCTGGCTTCTCCTCGCTGCTAGAAACCACTGGGAGCCTAAGGAATCCCCCATTGCCTGGTGTCCCCAAATCCTGGTTTTGTACCCCTGGTGCTGCACAGGCTGGATTCTTGAACCAGGTTTCCTCTTGCCTCCCGTGACTGGAGAAACGAGGCACGTAACACAGCCCTGCTCCGGGGGGAGCTGGAGCAAGGAGCAAACTGGCTTGGTCCCCAAGGAATGTGGCAGGGTGGAGAGGTGGGATCCAGCGGTGAGGGCACACAGCCTTCTGATTGTGCCCCTGAATTGGCAGCGTGAGCTGCCAGCAGAGGAGATTAGCTGGGAAGGTATGCGCTGAGTTTGCAGGGCTTTTCAGCTCAGCGCTAATCTCCGAGCTGCACCGGCGGGGAACACCTCAGCCCGACCCAACACCCAGGGGCTTTGCAGGGAGTGAGATGGAATTGGACAGTTCTGGCTCATGCTGAAGCCTTTCCTCATGTGTGCCTGCTCCCAGCCCGCTCCCAGCTGACACCGAGGCAAATTCCAGCTGCAGCAGGACTGAGGAGCCTGGGTACAAAAAACACACCCAGCTGTTGTACCCAAAGAGGAGATGCTGCAAGACAAGGCTTGCAGGGAGGAGTGATCCTCCTTTAGAGCACCTTGGGAGGCTTTCAGAAGTTTGGCACAGTAAATGCTGAGCTGGGGATAGGCAGGGACTGTGGATAACCTGATGTATTAATCATCAGGACATCTGAGGAAAAAGGGAGGTGAACACCAGCAGGCAAAGACACTAAGCTCTCCATGGGACAAGCAGCCAGCTGGCTTGGGATGTGGGAGGGAGCCATCCTGGGAGCCGTTGCACCTTCTCTGCAGCCTGCAGGGGAAGCATTTATCTGTTCTTCGTGCCCACTGCAGGATGTCACTGCTGCTGGCTTGCCCCAAATGTCTCTCGTGCCCCTTGCCTTTGCTTGGCTCGAGCATCTTCCCTTGGGGTGAACAAGGAGGGCAGGCTGTGCTGAACGTGCTGTGCTCAGGAGGGCTGGGAGCGTGCAGTGAGGGTGGGCACCCTCCCGGGCCAGCAGGGCAGTGCAGAGCCCCCCGCCCAGCCTAGCAGGGTCCACCCTCTGTCCCCTCACAGCCTCTGCTCTCCGCAGGTCTTCACGACTCCAGCGCAGCAGCCGGTGGCCACCCCTCTGATGACCCCCAGCTACTCCTACACTACTCCCAGCCAGCCCATCACCACGCCCCAGTACCAGCTCCAGGCCAACACCACGCCCCAGTCCACCCAGTCGCAGGCACAGTCGCAGCCATCATCCAGCTCCAGGCAGAGGCAGCAGCCAAAGTGAGTAGCTCCGGGTGTTTGTCCCCATGTCCCGTCTCCGTTGCTTTTCATGATTTTTGTAGGAACAGCGTGGTGGGGAGGGAGGGAAGGAGGGCAGGGAAGTTTTCCTGCCACATCTCACCTTGTCCCCGTGTCCTTGCAGGACCAACAGCCACGCTGCCATCGACTGGGGCAAGATGGCCGAGCAGTGGCTGCAGGAGAAGGAGGCTGAGCGGAGGAAACAGAAGCAGAGGTTGACCCCTCGCCCGTCGCCCAGCCCCATGATCGAGAGCACGCCCATGTCCATCGCCGGGGACGCCACGCCTCTCCTGGATGAGATGGATCGATAGGACCTGACACTCGACACCTCCTCTCTCTTCTCCGAGGAAGGAGGAAGGAGAGGGAACAATTGGAAGCGACTCCCCTTCGCTGAGACACATAACTCCTGTTTTATACGTCGTGGGATGGTGGGAAATGGCTCTTGGTGATGTGCACCTGAGCGAGAGAATAGACGTGGCAGGGCTGGTTTAAAAATATATACTATATATAAGAAAAATATATCTTAGAAAGGAACACTGCATCGGCCTCTGCGTTCCAGGCTCCGGTTTTGAGGCACCTTGGGAACTTAGCAAAGCAAACATGAGGTCAAAGGAGTCTCTCCTTGTACATGCACAGCACTCTGCTTTCACCCCAAAGACTGGGAAGCGAACGGAGCTGGAAGTGCATCGCCCTGGAGTGAGCCTGTTTCCTTTGGATTCTCCCAGACCCCGAGTGTCACCTCCCCTCGTCCCGAGACCACAAAGCAAAGTCGTGGGGGCCGTGACAGACGAACCGGAGTTCTCACAAAGTTCCTGTTGTTGTTTGCTCCATGTTTTCATGTGTGACAGGCTCAGCAGAGCCTGTGCCAACCCCAGCTGTGTCTGGAGGGGTCCAGCACAGCAGCTCGGGGGGTCTTACTGGAGATGCAGCTGTTGTACCAAAGGCTTGCTGTCTCCTCTGGCTTCTTTTGGAACTATATTTATTTAGTTTTGATTTATTTTTTTTCTAATCAGACTGCGAAATAAAGCACCAGCCTACGGCAGCTTCCCCGAAACGTGGGGTGAAGCACCACGGAGCAGCCCGCAGTGCATGGCCTCCTCCTCTGTACCCGCTTCCCCTGCCCAGCTGTAACCAAGAGGGGTGAATAAATAGTGTTTTTACTGAATGCTAGCTCAGAGGTTTTCTGCCTGCACCCTGCCCTCTTCCCCTTAGGATTTGCTCAGAGCAGAGTCGCGTGGTGGAAGTCGCTGCTCCTTCTCCCTTTGTTGCTTGGTGTTGCCCTCTGCGTGCTGGAAGTTTCGCAGAGAAGCCGGTTTCTGTTGTTCAAGAATAATGTTTTGTTGCGGGTGCACCGTGTGGAGACATCGCGCCGACATCGGGGGCACCTCCCTGTGGCTGTTGGATGGGGAGAGGCACTGGGAGGGGACGGATAAAGTGGATAACTTGTGTCAGAAACATCCCTGAGGGATGGGAGAGACATTGCTGAGAGGGAAAGTTCCTGCTGCGCACACTGTCCCCTCTCCTGCTTTGTTAGTAGGGATTTTCTATGGAAGCAGAGTCTTTGTTCCTTCCCAGTGCTCCTGGTCAGCCTCCTTTGCTAGGAAATGAGCAGGAACAGCAGATCTTAGGAAACAAAGGTCCTCTTTGCATGTAAATGCTCCCGAAGAATGGCAGCGACCCGGGAGACATAGCAAAGCTCTTTGCACAGAGAAATGCAGGTCCTGGCTTCAATGCCATCCCCTCTGCAGTGCTGGGGGGCTGACAGGGTCCTGTTCCTCCCGAAGCCACCCAGGCCAGTGGGGAGAACCGTGGGCTGGGGCCCACAGCTCCGAGGTTGCAGGTGGATGAACCTGGCGCTATTTTTCTTATTTTATGAATCTGTACCATGGGAATTCGACTGGGAGCAGCTTCTTACTGGTTGGACCTGGAAGAGGGGGGCTAGTTGTGTGTTGTTGCCTCCTTTCTGGCTGTCTTTGTTTTTAGTTTTCCCTTGCTGTCAATAAAAGTTCTACTTTTGGGAAGCTTGTCCTCACGCCCCGTGTCCGTGCTTCCTGCCGGGACGCTGCGGCTGCCGCAGGGGCTTTGCACCCAGAGAGGAAGCAACGCCTTCCTCCACCCTTGGTATTCCCCCCTGGACTCGTGTGATCCGCTTATTTCAGGGATTTGGGATTGCACCGCTCTCCTCAGTGTGGGGTTTGCTGTCTGCTCGGCTCCTGGTGCTTTTTCCGAGTCTGGAATTCGGTGCTGGTGCAGGGAGATCTTTTCCAGCACCTCATCAGGACGCTGGGCTGAGCCACACTCCACCCTCGGAAGCACTTTGGAGGAGTTGGTGGCAGTGCCCTGTTCCCTGCTCCTCGCTGCAGGAGCCCAGACGGGATCCCCACCCACCAGGAAGCATTCCCTGCCCCAGCTCTTCCCCGGCAGCATCTGCCTTTGTCCCAGGGCTGGAAAAGCATCTATTGTCCCACTCCGAGGAGCTTTGCAGGCGTTTGAGGAGCCTTCAGGGAGGGCCGAGACCCTGTTCCTCCCAAAGGAAGGGAGAACGAGTCGGTGCTGGTGCGGGAGCATGGGAAAGGCGAGCGGTTAAGAGGATGAGAGAGCTTGGGTGGTGCAATTCAGAGACTTTCCAGAGAAAATTACATGCCTGGGGAGCTGGAATTTAACCCTCTGGCAGGGGAGTTAAAACTGGGGCTCAGCCCTGTTGCCAGCGTGTGGCCAAGAGCTGTGTCCCCAGTGCCAGGACAAGGCCACGAACTGATGGGAGCAGTGAGGAGCAGCTCAAACCCCTGGACACCCGCCCAGCTCTGGGTGTTCCCTCGCACGGGGATCAGCCCCGGGATTTCCCCTGGATGCCGTGCCCAGTGCCATCCTTTCCCCCACAGAGACAAAGCCGAGGCTGCTCGAGCAGATGTACATTTATTTCACAGCCAAGACCCTCGCAGGGCTCAGGGGGAACTCAGAGCTGCAGCTCTCGTGCGGGCTCAGCCTGAGTTTTACTTTTCAGCCTCTTCTTTCTGTTCCTCTCCTTCCTCCTCCTCTTCCCGCTGGCGGTGGGGACCGGGAAGGGAGTGGCCGGCACCGGCTCCGTGCCCAGTCCCTCCCGTGCCGGGGCGTCGCTCAGGATGGTGTTGGACGCTTCCCCCAAGGATGGCAGCAGGGCCCAGGGACCAGCAGGGGCAGCAGCTGCAGGATGGCTCCGCGCCCGCTTTTCGGAAGAGCCTTTCTTTTTCAGACCTTTCCCCTTATTTTTCTTATCTTTCTTTCTCTTCCTCTCTTTCTTGACTGCCTTGGGGGCTGTCCCGGTGTGACGGTCCACCGGGTGGGCTCCTCCCCACGTCGGGACTCCCCTGGGCCTGGCTGCCCGGTCGATGAGCTCCCCTCCAAATTCGTACAGCACCGGCTCTCGGGGCACCGCCACGGCCACCGTGTTGTACGCCTTGCACCTGCCAAAATTGAGGAGGCATCACAGGGGTGGGTGGGACAAGCCCGGGCAGGGGACAGTCCCCAGGGCAGAGGGCACTCACCAGACATAGAGGTAGGGCTCCACACACTCCTCCCTGTAGGTGAACTCGAAGCAGGGCACCTGGATGACGTTGAAGAAGGCCTGGCCCACCACGCGCGAGGCCGTGTCGTTCACCCGCCGCAGGCACTCCTTCAACCTGCCCCGGGGCAGAGCCGGGCTCAGGGGGGCTGGCACCCCCCGGAGGGGGGATATCGGGGTGCCCCAGGGCAGGTTTGGGGACGCTCACCTGTGGTCGCAGTCGCAGTGGCTGATGGTGTGCCAGCGCAGGTTGCGGTAGCCGTAGCGGGCGGTGAAGGGGTGGATGACGTGCTGGCAGTGGTCATGGTCCCGGCAGCACCGGTCTGTGTCCCGGTGCTCCCCTGCGGGGAAAACGTGGGGTACGGGCAGGGCTGCGGGGCCCACACGCAGGGCTAGGGTTGAGCTGGGCTAGGACTAGGATCAGGATTAGGTTGGGCTGACGCAGCCTGGAGTCGTACTGGGGTAGGTGAGGATGGATGGGTGGGGGCTCAGCTGGATCAGCACTTGGGTGGGGAAAGGCTGGCAGTGGGATGGGGACTGGGCTGCACCAATACCACACTGGGGATGAGACTGGGACTCGGCTGGGGTCAGGATGGGGACCAGGGCTGGAGCGAGACCGTGAGAGGGTTTAGGCTGGGATCAGGATAGCGGCTGGGACTGGAATGGCAGCAGGACGGACCACAGAGCAGGTGGGGGACAGAGCGTGGATCAAGAGTGGGCCAGCACCAGGAAGGATTGTGATAGGGACTAGGCAGAGATGAACTGCGATTGAACTGGTGCTTGGGTGGGGACTGAACTGGGCCAGACAGGGACTGAACTGGCATGGGAATGGGGGCTGGAGTAAACCACTACTGGAGTAAATCAGGATTAGGATTGACAGGGATTGATGGGGCACTCGTTTGGGGATGGGATGGGATGGAACGGAATGGGACGGGACAGGATGGGATAGGATGGGATGGAATTTGAGGAACTGAATGGGGAGGGACGGAAGGGAGTGGGATGGGACGGGAAGATACAGGTAGCAGCATCCCTGCCGCCCTTACCCAGCTGCTCGTAGGTATCCGCGTTGCTGCCAGCACCACACCACAGCGTCCCGGGGTAGGTGAGCCCGCGGCGGGCGCGGGGCCGTCCCGGCGGGGCCTCTCCGGGGGCAGGTGGCAGCAGGAGCAGCAGAAGGAGGAGGAGGAGGCGGCAGAGCAGCCCCGGGGCGCACATGGCTCCGCGCCGCTCGCCG
>WEIT01036907.1:77084-93260 GCA_013389985.1 Dryoscopus gambensis | reverse complement strand
CCCGGTGTCGCACCTGTGCGGGGCGTGCAGGTGTGCGGGGCGTGGGCTTGGTGCTGCTGAACGGGCGTGGTACTGCACGTGTGTGCGGGACGCCGCCCCTGTGGGTGGCAGATACTGCCCGCGCGTCAGGCGCTGCCCGTGTGTAGTGGGCAGCGCGGGAGGGCGGGCACAGCGTGCGCGTGGCAGGCGTTGTCCATCTGTGCTGGGCCCTGCGCATCTGCCGCAGTGATGCGCAGCTGGCACGGGCCCCGCACATCTGTTCTGCGCTCTGTGTGTGTGCCCAGCGCGGTGTGGCTGTCGCCGGTGGTTGCGGCGCATGGTGGAGGCGGGGGGTATGCCGGGGAAACAGTCGTGTTTGGAAAAGTAGTGGGAGTAGCCACAAACGCTCGCCTGAAGACATGGAGGGGGGGACCCAGGGCGGGGTGGGCAGGGGCACGCAAAGGTGCCCCCTAATACCAGCGTGGCAGCAGGGTGAGGCCGGCTCTGTGGGCACCGAAACGCGGCAGGGTGCTGGTTCCCGCGTGGGGGTCCTGCCCCATCGTTGCCCCACGGTGCAGGGCGCTGGCTGGCTCGAGGGGGGCTGACATCCCCCTCCCCGGTGAGCCGGGCTGGCTGTCGCTAGATGGCAGCAGGGCCACGTGGCAGTGCCACCACTGCCACTGCTGCCACTGTCCCCAGTCCAGGACAGAGGCCGCCGCTCCTGGGTGCAGGGCAGGACTCCCTTCCGTGCTACCGCCGCTATCACGGCCGGCCCCAGGGGTGCTGGTGGTCCTGGGGGTCTAAAGCAGGTCTGGAGGGAGCCCGGAGGGGACTCGTACCCCTTGTGCTGGCTCTGCAGCAGCGCAGCCCCCCGCAGTGGGTGCCCCTCCAGGCTCGGGGCTGGAGGCTGCTGGGGACACCGCCGCTCTTTGGGAGTGCAGGGGGTCGTGCTGGCACCCCCCACCCCCCCAACTCGGAGCGGGCAGCCCAGCGCACCCCAAACCCTGTGTGCTGCCCAAGAGCGTCTGGCTTCCGGTGGCGTTTCCCCCGGCCGAAACACGGAGCCCCCCCTAGGCCTTACACACACGCCGTGGTTTGTCCGCTCGCGGACGCCGTAGCAGCGCGGAAGTGTCTCCATGGAGACGGCAGGAGCCGGGCCCAGGGATGGAAAAATACGAGCGGATCCGGGTGGTGGGGAGAGGGGCCTTCGGGTGAGGGGGCACCGGGGATGGGCGATGGGGAGGTCTCCAGCCTTTTTACCTCGGAGCGGGAGGCCTCTGAGCCGCGTGTGCCGCTGCCGCGTGGCAGCGAAGCGCTTGTGGCCAGGCGGGGGTCGGCCGGGGTGTGGCAGCCGGGGGGACACGGCACGGGGTGTGTGACACTCGAGGGGCGCGGGGATGGCAGGGTCGTGTCGTGTCCCCCGTCCCCACGCTGAGGCCCGGTCCCTGTCCCCACAGCATCGTGCACCTGTGCCTGCGCAAGGCCGACCAGAAGCTGGTGATCCTGAAGCAGATCCCGGTGGAGCAGATGAGCAAGGATGAGCGGCTGGCGGCGCAGAACGAGTGCCAGGTCCTCAAGCTGCTCAGCCACCCCAACGTCATCGAGTACTACGAGAACTTCCTGGAGGACAAGGCGCTCATGATCGCCATGGAATACGCCCCAGGTGGGCCCTGCTGTCCCACAGTGCTGGTTCCTCGGCAGGTCCGGGGCATGCCAAGCACTTGGCTCTCTTTGGGTCAAGCTGCTGCAGTGTCACGTTGTGCTTTGGACCCCCAGAAGTCCATGCATGTTTCTCTCGAGGAGACATTTTTGCAGAAAAGTATCTGGGGCTCCTGGTGGACACCAAGTTGACCGTGAACCAAGTGACCGAGCATTGGTGCAGGTTGCCCAGAGAGGTTGTGGAGTCACCATCCTTGGAGATACTCGAAAGAGAGGTCCTGGAACTGGACAACCTCAGTGGCCCTGCGTGAGCAGTGACCTCGCAAGGTCCTTTCCAACCTCAGCCATTCCATGCCTTAGACCTGCTAATCATATGCAAAACAAGGAGATTTCAAACCCCTCTGTCCCTGATCAGCATGGTGCCATCTGCCCTTGGCTCAGGTTTCAGGCACATTTCCCTGTGTCAACTCTGTAGGCCCCACATTTCTAATAAGATTTCCTGTGGAGTTTCTGATGAAATCAACATTTGCATGAGGGTTTGCTAAAAGCTGCTCGTGAGCCCTGAATCTGGACCTCCCCTTCCCGACAGGGGCCTCTCTGTGCCACGTGGCCTCTTGGACTGCAAGAATTCTCCTCTGCAGAACAGGCTGATCTTGTTCTGCCGTCGAGGTTTATGTCCTTTTCCAAGAGCTGTAATTTTAGTGTTTCTTTTCCTGCTGCTTTTGGTAATATGTCAACAGTAACTTCTCTCTGGCTGTTTCTTCCTCCCACCGTGCTGCCATTGCTCAGGAGCGTTGGAGGATGTGCTGTGTGTGCCACCAGGATGTGTTTTTTCCCACATGCTTGGCTTGTTAGGATGCCAAAATGGGAAAATCCCCCCAGTCTTAGGCCAGGTTTGTGCTGTCCTTTGCAGCCCCCCCATGCCCACAGCCCTTCGTTGTTCCTTGCAGGGGGCACTCTGGCAGAGTTCATCCACAAGCGCTGCAATTCCTTGCTGGATGAGGACACCATCCTGCACTTCTTCGTGCAGATCCTCCTGGCCCTGCACCACGTGCACACCAAGCAGATCCTGCACCGTGACCTGAAGACCCAGAACATCCTCCTGGACAAGCATCGCATGATCGTCAAGATCGGAGACTTTGGCATCTCCAAAATCTTGAGCAGCAAGAGCAAAGCCTACACGGTGAGTGGCAGGGGAGCTTCTTATCCCAGGGCAGCAGGCTGGAAACTCTGGATTTGGCTCACAATATTCTCTTGGAAGTGGCTTTAGGCAATGCTGCTTTGTTCCTTGGAGTTCCTACGGGCTGATATCGTCATGCCCGAGTTTGCTGTGGCTCTGTGGGCTGCAGAAAGGTAAGAAAGACCTGCCCAAAGCTGGGAGAGAATGGGGTGTCTGGCCCCACTGGTGAGGGCAGACAGGGTGGCTCCTGCTGGGGGTGGTGTTTGCAGACTCGTCTGACACATCCTTGGCAAATAAATTCCTGCCTGCGCACTCCCATTCTGCCCTTAATCTTCTTTCTCTGCTTGACATTTGAGTGTCTTTCCCCACCTGGGCTAATCTGACCAGACATTTGTATCGTGCTCAGCGCTCTGGGCTCTGATTCTCTCCAGTGGATAGCAGCAAATTAGAGGCAATCACTGTATGTGTCACTGGAAAGGCAAATCCTCACGTTTTTCACTGAGATTGTCAGGCAGCTGTTGACGCCAAGGGAACAAAAGCCCAGCTCTGTGGAGCTTTAGGTGGTGGTGTTCCAGCCAGCTCTGCACCAAGCCTTCCTCTTTCCACCTCTCTGCCCCAGTTTCACTGCGCTGTGGTAAATTTTCATCTCTCGTAGGTGGTGGGAACTCCGTGCTACATCTCCCCGGAGCTCTGTGAAGGGAAGCCTTACAACCAGAAGAGTGACATCTGGGCCCTGGGCTGTGTGCTCTACGAGCTCGCCAGCCTCAAGAGGGCTTTTGAAGCTGCGGTAAGAGGGATGTGGTTTACACGTAGCACAGGGAGCCGTGGCCTCTCACAGAGGTGAAAATGTATGCTGGGATCGCTTCTCAGCGAGCCGGGAAGTGTGAAGGCAGAGGGCAGTGCTGAGAGCTCCTTCCTCCTTGGCCTCGCCCCTGACTGCCCAGCCACTGTTTGTCTGTCTCTTGTTTTCTCTCCAGAACCTTCCTGCCTTAGTGCTGAAGATCATGAGCGGGACGTTTGCCCCAATATCAGACCGATACAGCCCCGACCTGCGCCAGCTCATCCTCAGCATGCTCAACCTGGATCCTTCCAAGCGGCCCCAGCTGAATGAGATCATGGCCCAGGCCATCTGCATCCGGCCCCTCCTGAACCTCTACACAGACGTGGGCAGTGTCAAAATGAGGAGGCAAGTGACAACTGCCACCTCAGTATCCCTTGGGAGGGGCTGCCACAGCCCACAGCGTGTCTGACCAGCTCACTGCCTCTGTTCTGAGCTTCAAAGAGAACATTTTCCTAATGCAGCTCTGCTGTACTGCCCAACGTGCAGCTGCTGCTGGCTGAGCCTGGCCCGGGGGCTCAGAGCCAGGCAGGTGCCACGGCAGGTGTGGGCTTGTCATCACAGTGACAGCAAACAGCGAGTTGTGAGCACAGGGGGAAGGGAACCGGTGCCAACTCCCCTCTCTCAGTTGTTTAAAGCACCAGTGCTGTGGATGATTCAGCCGTGGCTTCTGTAGCTCTGCCCAGGCATTCTGTGATCCAGGGCTCTGCAGGGCATTAAAGGCTGGACTTTGGTTTGGCAGGCCTGAAAAACCCTTGGCTCCGGTGGCAGCGGTGACCCACAGCCGGACAGGGGGACGGGCGAGCAGTGCCAGGCCGAGGGGTGAGTTCTGGCATGGTGTGTTCAACTCAGCTCCATTTGGAAGGACCCTTTCCTTTGGATGACACAAGTGAGAGAGGCACTCAGGGTTCTGGAGAAAAGGAGTTAAGAGATGTCACCTTCCCTGAGCCCTGGAGGAGCCCTGCAGCCCCTTGGACCAGCACTGGTCTGGCTCTGGCAGCTGTGCTGGCACCTGGACTGGCTGGTGCCATCGCTTTTCCTGTGGGAGGAGAGTCAGGAATCCACATTAAGGATTTCTCTGTGCCCCACAGGTGCCCGACGTGGTTCAGCCAGGACAGGAATCCCACCTCCACTGTCATCCATCTACACGTGGGGCAGTGGGATCACCACCCCTCTCCGCCTGCCCATGCTGAACACCGAGGTGGTGCAGGTCTCTGCCGGCAGGACACAGAAGGCTGGAGTCACCAAATCCGGGAGGCTCATCCTCTGGGAGGTGAGTGATGGGGAGCCTGGGGCAGGCAGTGGCTGTGGAGCCTCGGATGTGTGATTTCTGTGAAGGAGGCATTTCTGCTCACTCACAGACCCCGGCACTGCCTCCTCCAGGACTGCAGTCCTGGCCAGGGTGTGGGTAACGCTGATAAGCCTGTGGGAAGGGGTTCATCAGTGTTCTCCAACCCAGCTCTCCCATGGCTTCTCTCCATCAGGCTCCTCCCATGGGTGCTGCTGGGGGCCCTTCTCTCCCAGGAGCCACCGAGCAGCTCCAGCCTCAGTTTGTGTCCCGCTTTCTGGAGGGCCAGTCTGGAGTGACCATCAAACACGTGTCCTGCGGTGATCTTTTCACAGCCTGCCTCACAGGTGAGCTGCTGCCTGCTGCCTTCGCCTGCCTGAGTCCCAGAACCCCCTAAAACCAAGTGGGACCACCTGGGGAGCCTGCTCAGAGAGGAACCAGAGAGATGCCCTGGGCTGGGGTGACACGGAGGCCTCTGTGGCCTCTCATGTGGCATCAGGTGGGGGTCAGAAATGGCAGACACGATCCTCCTCTGATGCCACACTGGTCAAACTGTCTGGTGTGGGGAGAGCCAGTTGGACTTAGATGATCTTAAAGGTCTTTTCCAACCTAAATTATTCTATGATTCTGTGAAATCTCCTGTGCTTGTTGTCCTGGTTGCATTGGTGTCACCTGGAACCAGAACTGCCAGTGGGGACTGCAGGGTGAGGAGCATCTCTGTCACATACTCTGTGAGCATGACACCAACCTACGCAGTGACCAGCAGTGGCTGGTGTCGCAGTGAGGGGTCAGCGTGAGCTGCTGCAGGGCTGGTTGTGCTCCAACTGCAGGAAAGCAGGGTTTGAAGCCCCCTCAGAGCAGTCCAGGAAGTGTTCTGGGTGGAAGGGGAGCACACACACTGGTCCAAGGCCATGTTTGTGGGAGCAAAGCCCTCCCAGGGGTCCTGTGGCAGCTCTGTTTGCTCTTCTGCTGGGGGTCAGGGCAGCAAACGACAGATATGCAGTGGGCAAACTCCATGGGCATGTGTTTATCCTACCTCCCGTGGCGTTTCCTGCCACCCCTCTGCTGGGCAGCTGCTCAGGGAGTGCCTCTGTGACTTCAACACCTTGACAGGCCGTGGGGTTCACAGCTCCTGCGTACACAGCTGCAGCAGCGTTATCTCAGCACTCTTATCACTGCTGTTTGTTTGTTGAGCAGTTGCAGTGTGGTGAGGCTGCTGCTCTCTGGAAGCTCCTGCAGCTCCTTGGAAGCTCGCTGAAGGCTTGTGCCTTCTGCTTGCTCCCGCAGCCCGTTCTGAGTCAGAGTGGGTCCAATGTCCTGGGAGCCACGGCCGCACCTCAGCTGTGTCGCCTCGTGGGGCCTCATGTGTGCCTTGCAGGGCCTCACATGTGCCACTGACAAGGCTTCTTTCTCCTCCTCCAGACAGGGGGATAATCATGACCTTCGGCAGCGGCAGCAATGGCTGTTTGGGGCATGGAAACTTCACGGATGTGAGCCAGGTTGGTGGAAAGGGTGCTGGGCGTGCTGCTCCCCCAGGGTAAAGGATGGATCGTGGCTTCTGCACCACGTGAGCAGGCTCATCCCAGCTCCAGGGATGTGCATCCCAGGCATGCTCTGGCATCTGACCTCCTCCCCCTCCTCTCCCTGTCACTGCGGGTTTTAAAAGACCCAACCTGCCTCTCTCTTTCTCTCCCCCCCCTACACAATGATCCCTTTGAGCGCGGGGGAAGTCAAGAGCTGCCTTGTGGTTGCTGTTGGCAGGCTCCCAGCTTGGAGCCTGCCTCCAATCACACACCTGCCTGCTTCACTCTTGGCCTGCAGCTGCCAGGGTTCACTGAGAAAAGTTATTTTTCAAAAGAGCCAGTATTTAAAGAAGAGCTGTGTGTTTCCGATTGGCTCAGAACACTGGGGCTGAGGACTCATTGCTCCCTTCCAGCTTCTTCCTCGCCTGCCCTCGGATGTGGCAGCAGCCGATGGCTCCCAGCCGAGCCCCGGGACTGGTGCCATTTGTCACTGTGGTCAGCTGGCCCGTTTGTTCCTGCTCCTCCCACAGCTGAGCTGCTCCCTGCTTATGGCTGAGGAGGGGAGACCAGTTGGAAGCAGCAGCCAGATCCTAACAAACGGTGCTTTTCACTTGAGGAGGATAATGAGTATGAGGCGAGGTGTCAGATCTAACAGCAGGTCACAGCAGGGGCTGGGTGAAATGTGGAGATCCTGGTCCCTCCACACCCTAATGAATCCGAGCCGTTAACTCACAGCTCCTCTGCACAAGAGCCTTTGAGCCAACGCATCCTGCACCAAGCCCCTGCCTGCTCGGAGCAGGCGTTCACAGCCCCTGGCACTCCCCACATGGGCAGGGGGGTGAATCCCAACCCTTGCTGAACCTCTTCCCTCTCCAAACTCTTGGGCTGGCTGCTTTCTTCCGCCCCAGAGATGTTTGCATTATCTTCTGTGCTGCGTGCACGTAGTCTCTTATCCCTTTGAAGGCTGT
Source organism: Dryoscopus gambensis (assembly GCA_013389985.1). Taxonomy (NCBI): domain Eukaryota; kingdom Metazoa; phylum Chordata; class Aves; order Passeriformes; family Malaconotidae; genus Dryoscopus; species Dryoscopus gambensis. The sequence continues at coordinate 85,825 of WEIT01036907.1, read as the reverse complement.
TTGGAACAAAAAAAAGCAAAAAAAAAAAAGGAATTGCTCCATTGTTTGTGTTGGATGAAAACTGGGATGCTGCCAGCGCTGTGTTGAGTCTGGGGGGGCTGGGTGGGAGGGATGGGAGCAGCCGGGCAGGCTGGGAGGTCTCGGCTGACGGCTGCTGCTCTTCCCCTGCCAGCCCAAGATTGTGGAGGCCCTGCTGGGCTACGAGATGGTGCAGGTGGCCTGTGGTGCATCTCACGTCCTGGCGGTCTCCAACGAACGGGAAGTGTTTGCCTGGGGCAGGGGGGATAATGGTAAGAGATGTCTGTTTTGCAGAACAGGGCTTGTGCCTGTTCCCACTCCCTTTGCTGGCCCTGCTTGCCCGCAGTCCCCTCCAGATGTGCCAGGCTGGGTGGGTGTGGAAGAGCTGCAGCTGTTTTGCTGCATACCAGGGCCCCCGTGCTTTGGTTTCGCTGCTTTCTGGGATCCCGGGCTGGGCTCTTGCAGCAGCTGTGTCACTGCTGTGCTCAGGGTGTGCGTTGCCATCAGCCCTTCCCTGCTCTGTTCCTCCTGCCAGGTCGCCTTGGGCTGGGCACCCTGGAGTGCCACAACTGCCCCCAGCAGGTCACAGTCCCTCCAGAGCACGAGGCTCAGAAGGTCATCTGTGGCATCGACTCCTCCATGGTCCTCACAGTGAAGAACCAGATCCTTGCTTGTGGGAGCAACAGGTAAGAGGGGTGAGGGTCTGTACTCTATATTTTACCCTCCTGGGCCTGTCCATGTTGTGACCCAGGGGCTCCAGAAGACATCCCTGTGTGATCCTACCCCCCAGCATCACCCTGCTGGTGGCGTGGTTATGCCAGGGCAGGATGTGGCTCTGGGGTGTCTGTGCTGGGCTGCGTTCAGCCTGCGATTTTCCCTGTGCAGGTGTAACAAGCTGGGCCTAGACCAGATCAGCTCAGCAGAGGAGCCCTCCCCAGAGGACCAGGTAGAGGAGGCCACCGTGTTTGTGTGTGCCCAGTCAGCCCCCTTGAACCAAGAGCCCATTGTGTGTGCTGACATCGGGACAGCACATTCAGCTGCTGTTACAGGTGAGGGTGTGTGCCCAAATTCTGAGGGGGTGGACACCTGCATTCTCCCTGTCTTCCTTCTGCCTGTTTCCCATGGGCAGTCTCTCAAGAGACACCCTGCTCACAATGCTGAAGCTCTGTGGAGCAGGATGTTCAGTGTGGAGACAGCAAAGAGCTTCTGGGGTTTCAGTGTGTCCCAAGTGACACCCAGTTGTCTCTCCTCTCTGCTGCCAGCCTCTGGCCACTGTTACACCTTTGGGAGCAACCAGCACGGGCAGCTGGGCACCAACTCCTGCCGCAACAGCCGTGTGCCCCACCTGGTTGTGGGGCTGGAGACGATGAAGGTCACCGTGGTGGCTTGTGGGGATGCCTTCACTGTGGCCATCGGAGCAGGTGAGGCTGAAGCCCCCATATCCTGGGCTGCAGCAGGCCCTGGCTGGCCTCTGCCTCTGCCGTGGCCAAGGCAGGTGTGCAGCGGGGTGTTTACATCCCTCTGCAGACGGCGAGGTGTGCACGTGGGGGAAAGGAGCCAGGGGACGCCTGGGCAGGAAGGACGAGGAAACGGGAGTGCCGAGGCCGGTGCAGCTGGAGGAGACGCACCCGTACCTGGTGACCTCCGTAGCCTGCTGCCACGGGAACACACTGCTGGCAGTAAAGCGTGAGTAAAGGCTTTGTCCCTGTGATTCCTGCCGTGAGGGCCCAGCCAGGCGCAATGCCTTGTGACCAGAGCTGTGCCGAGTAACCCTGGCACGTAAGCCCTGTGTTATTCCAGTCCTTCTCGAGCTGTAGATGAATGGCAATAACTTCAAGCCCAAAATAATTCCCCTTCTGCTCTTCAGCTCTGTGACACTGCCTCTCCCACTGGGCCAGGGGAGCAAAGGGATGGCAGGGGCTGTCTCGTGCACTCCCAGACAGGTAGGCTGGCCAAGCTGCGGCCAGCGGGGAGCTGGCGTGCCAGCGGTCCACAGAGTATCCAAAAAGAGCAGCTCTCTAATTGATGCTGCTGAAATAGAAGCTGAGATTTGAGGCGTCATTTTGGCTGCCGCCTTTCCATTGTGGTTTGGAGAAGATAGCGATGGTTTTGTGGTTCCTCTCTGCTCGGGCCAAAGGCAGCATCGCGGCGCGGTTAAAACGTGCCCGTGGCGTGACCTGCCCTTCCGTTGCCTGGATGTACAACGGGAGCCTGGCCCAGACTGCTGCAGGGGCCTTTCTTCCTCCTCTGCTGGGCTGATTATGGCCTCAGCCTGGGCTGAGGGATTCCAGTCCCAGCCCACTTCAAGGAGGCTAATTACAGCCCAGAGGGGAGGAGGCCCAGCTGACGGCCCCGGCACAGCGGAATCGGCCCTGGCTCCCGTTCCTCCCCTGCAAGTGCCCAGCTCTCACGTGATGTGTGCTGCCACGTGAAGGGGACGGGGAATGGCCAAGTCCCCAGGCTCGGGAACAAGTGGGGCATTTGTCATGGGAGTAAAAGGGTTTTGTCTCTGCAGGAAGACTGCAGGCTGCTCTCCCCTTCCGCTGCTGGAGTCGCCCTGCACTCTGTGGCAGCTGGTTTGTGGGCTCCCACCTGCAGCACTGTAAGAGCAGAGACTGAGTGTGTTGCCCCAGTGCTGTCCAACTGCCCGAAATGTTGTCCTGTCCCAGTACTGGGAGTGCAAACTCAGCGGTGTGAGGGCAGCGGCCTCGCCTGCCCCAGCATCCCTCAGCAACCAGTGTGCAAAAAAGCATCAAGAGCTCTGTAAAGAGCTGAGATCTGACTTTGGGCTTTCACACAGCTCAATCTGCCTGGAAATTTCTCCAGCGAGAACACGAGATCCAGTGACACATGTGATGTCACTGCTGCTGTCAGCTCTGGCTGTGATCTGGCCCGGGAGGGTGCTGGCACAGGCGAGCCGAGCTCCACCTTTGGGGTGGCCGTTCTGCTCCTCCTGTGGGGCCAACTCTGCTCTTGACTGGCTTGGACTGCTGCCCAGGTTATCATGAGCTGCTGCTGCGCCCTTCTCTCAATCCCACTGCAAACACAGAATAGCTGGGAGAAGCCAGGCTGGAGAGGAGGAGGAAGAGGAGAGCACAAGCCTCAAGAGACTGCATTTCGTCTTGCTTGGGCTCTGTCTGCTGGGCGTTGCCTCACTTGTGCCACTACTGAGGTCTTGCAGTGGCTTCCTGCAAGGGAAGGGGACAGGGGTTGTGGTATATCTGTTATGGGGGATATCTGTTGGGTATCAGGCCTGTGTGGGGCAGAACACTTCTTGTAGCTTCATCAAGGTGGGGCTTCCAGCTCAATCTTGGTCTTTACCCTTTGTGTTTCAGCTGCTGTGGAGGAGTCGCCTTCCCAGTGAGTGAGAGCAGCCACATCCTGCTCTGCCTGCTGCCCACGGTGGCCTGGCTCAGACACACTCCAGGCTCCAGAGCTCCTTAGCTGCACTCTGAAGGTAGCAGTCTGGAAATGGAGAGTTCCTAACGATGGTTCCCAAGGAACCAGAGCTGGTCTCACTTAGTGAATTGTCACTGTGAACCTCCAGGGCCTGAGAGTCGCTGCCCTGGACACGCCATGGGGTGGACATTCCCAGAGCTCCGGTGCTGCCTTCAGGAGGTTGCACCGTGGCTCTTCCCCTCCCTGCTGGAAGTGCCTGTGTGGAAGGGCGAGGAGCACAGGGGTTGTTTTCCTCTGTGGAAACTGTTTCTGGTTACAAAGCCCAGGCTGACAGCTCCGTGTCTGAGAGAGCTGTCAGCCTCTGCACAGCAGCGTCTGGAGTCAGGGCCCCAGGCGCTGTGCTGGGTGACTAAATGCAAACCTCTTTGCTAATTAGAGAAGTCTGTCCTTTCCCATCCCCCCCTAAAACGTTTCACCCATTTACTGAGCACACTTTGGAGGGTCCTGCCTGCACGGCTGGCCGAGCTCTGCACGAGCAGCCTCCCCGTGCTGCACAGCTCTCCCGAAATGCCGCCTGCAGCTTTCCAATTACAGCCTCCCCTGGCCCCAGGAGCTTGCTGGAGGATCCTCCAGCTGACATTTGTCCTCAGGCCCCTCAGTCCTGCTGCTGACCGGCTCACTGGCTCCCAGCTGAGCTGGAGAAGGCAGCAAAACACAGGCAGCGATTGTCAGTACTTGAAGTTTTTTAACCCAGCTTTTTCCAGGGAGCTGATGAGTTTTCACCAGGGATCTTTGTGGGCAGGAGGGGCACATCCATGTGTTATGGACAGGAATCACGTTTTTTGTCTCCAGAAGGGTCGTTTCCTTTCCTTTATTTTTTTCCCTCTTCTTTTCTTTTTCTAACTTACATGTGCCCTGGGCCATTTTTTGATGAGCTTCTGTCTCTGATCTGTCTGACATTGCAAATGCTCTTGCCTTTCACATCCATCTTTGTGCTGTTGCCAATCTGTTGTGTATAAAGTCGGCGCTTTCATAAGCCGGCTGAGATGAAATCTCTCTAATTATTTTTGTGATTCTTTCCTGTTTTCAATGAGGGAAACCTCGACGGGCTCTGCTAAAAGCCAACTGATCCCTCTGTCATGTGGAAGGTAATGAATTTCTGCAGGTCTCCTGCCCTTTCTTCCCTCACTTCCCAGGCTCTGGCTGGGGAAGGGAGCAGGTCCCGTCCGGCCGGGAGAGGCGTGTGCAGCCCTGGCTACAGACACAGCCTCCCTGTTTGGCTCCTGGCGGGGTGGGTGCATGGGTTTTTCCCTGCCTTTTTTGTTTCTTGTGGAGCTGCCTTTTCAGGCGGTTACACCCTGCTATCCCAGGAAGCCGACTGGAATTCAAAGGTTCTGCCAGTCCTTTGGCACTTTCCTGTGCTGCAGGTTACAGGGACGGCTCAGCCCGGTGTCGGGGAAGGTGCTTTCCCCTCCCAGACCAACCTGGGCACCAGGGTGATGGCAGGGCTGGGTTCAATTGCCTCAAAGCCGCTCTGGGCCGCTGCCTCTCCTCCCTGTGCAGAGCTGGCAGCAGCTCCAGCTCCTTCCAGCATCAGATTTCTCTTGCCTGTGTTGTGCAGAGCTCTCAGGGCTCCCCTTGCCCCACACCACATTAAACACACCCCATAGGAAGGGGCTCGTGTTCCTGCTGCAGCCTTGCCAGGGCTGAGGGCTGGCTGGGACAGCAGCAGGCAGGACAGAGGTCTGACACCCTTTGTCTTGTCAGTGGTGGCACCAAAATGCCACTTCTTCAAGGGCCAAGCTTTTCCTGCTCCAGCTGGGCTGCCAAATCCAGGGGTGCAGCCCCCCCCATTCCTATCAGTGTGCTGGTGTTAGGTGGATGATTTTATGGCTTAATGACACCTTTGCACTGCAGTTGCTGGGGCTGGAGGTGTCACCAGCTTGAATACTGGGATCCTTTGCTCCAGACTGGGGAAACCAGTGTGGACCAGTGCACTTTGTCCTGGGCTGGGGGCTCCGGCGAGGGCTGGAGCCCTCGGGATTTCACAGCCTGGGCTCTCCGCACAGGAGTTCAGCTGTGAAGCCCAGCGAGATCATTTGAATAATTTAATACCGGGCTGTGACCAAGCCTGGCGAAAGGGTAAAGGAAACAAAGAGGCCCCCAGCCCCGAGCAACAAAAGCTCCTGGAACGACAAGCCGAGGCATGTCCGCGCCGCCGGAGGCAGAGAGCAGCCCGGGCAAATAGGCCACTTGCATTCCTCACGTCTGCTGCTTTGTTTCCCTGCAGAAGCTCCCGGTGAAAGCTGCAGGTCTCAGGGCTTCTCCCTTTATCCTTGTTTTGTTCCCGTGTTCTGTGGAGCTGGTGGTGGATCAGTGTCCCCGCGGCTCTTCCTGCTAAGGAGCGGGAAGGGGAGGTGATGTGGGCTGAGGAGGTGATGTGGGCTGAGGCTGCCTCGTCCCCTCTGGCCGCTGTCACCCAGGGAAAGGCTGTCCGTGTTCCAAATAAGATCCCGCTGACTTGGGGCCATTACTGTAGCAGGAAACAGCCCAAACCGCCTGCTGATCCCAGAGCTGATTTGTTTTGATTCCGGCACCTCTGTCGAGGTCGTATCCTCATTCCCACGAGGCTTTTGGTAGGAGGTGCGGCTGCTGTCCCTCTGTCCGTCTGCCTCGATCCCTTACCCCTGCCCTCCCTGGGCACGAGGCCCCAGAAGCCGGGAGAGGACTCTCTCCACTCCTTTCCCCGGGGCGAAAGGCTCCACCTTAACTTCTTTAGAAGCCGAAGCGTCGGTTTTCTGTCCCTCCAGTTTTAACTTAAACACAAAGCGGAGGGATGGAGCAGCAGGGAGAGGCTGGGGAACAGGACAAGAGGCCTCTCCGAGCCCAGATGGGTTCAAGAAGCGACCCATCATGAGGGACAGGGAACATATCACATCCACAAAGGGAATTGCCCTGAGTGTCGCCTTTGTGTGAGACAAATGCCTGGCTGTGATGTTGAGTGCGGGGAGGGCTTTGCTTAGGGAGAGGGGAAAAGGAGGGATCTTTGTTTGCAGGGTCTGACACCTCCCAGCCGCCCTGCCGGCACAGCCAGCACCTTCTGATGGCTTTGTCAGCTCCTGGCTAATTAGCAGAGATGCTCTTCAGTGAGGTTAGGGAAGAATAATTTTTAAAACATCAAAGAGAAGCAGTAAATAATGATAAAAGTCGGCTGTTTCATGGCTGTCATCGGCAGCACAGTCTGCCTGTGTTTACAGGACTGATGTGTCCTGCCTTTGGAGTCCCATCACCCCCCAGGATACCAAGGACCAGTCCTTTTGCCCTGAACCTTGTCCCATAGTAGTGACCAGGGACAGTTTTTAGCCGGGGCCAGGTCACAGCGTGTCAGGGACACTGTCTGGGTAGCGCCTATCTCTTGCTGGAGACAGCCTGGCTGCGGGCTGTGCTGGCACAGAGTGGCAGAACCAGCTGGACCGTGGGGCTGCTGGTAGGTCCTGCCCTGGGGGGGTCACAGCCCTGAGCAAACCCAGCCGGGGAGCACCTCAAGCCCAGCTCAGGGTGCCTGTTGCTCCCCACCGCCCCCTGCGCAGTTGCCCGCTGTCCTTGTTTTTACCTGCGGGCTTTCCAGGATCACTGGGAGCTGGTTAAAGTTTAGCTCAGCGCTCTCCATCATCCGAGCAGCCACTCACGTTCTCCTGGAAAAGCCCCTGCCGATGGCAGATCATGCTCAGTGTACCCCAGTACAAGGTTCTCTGATATTTGGGAGCCCCGGGGCAGCTCACAACAACCCGCCATCCGAGAGGAAAGGTGTGTGCCAATGTCTTTACAAGCAGTTTGATGGGTGTTAACGTCTTTCAAATGGGTCTTAATGTCTCTACTGGCTTTGGGCAGCAGGTTTGTTAGCGGGCCCGGGCAGTTTGGCTCCTGAATGAGGCAGGGGTCTGCGCAAGCCTGAACTTCTGAGCTTTGGGGTGAAACAGTAGGTTCAAGGGGGGATATGGGGTAGGCGGTTCGGGAAGGCTGTATCTTCCTAGTGCCTCAGCCAGTGGGGAAAGGAAGAGGGCAACGTGCGGCCGGGAGTTTGGGATAAAAGGGAGGCTGTGCCCCCTGAAACCTCGTGAGAGAAAATCCCGCGGGTGCGTGCCCCAGTGGCCTCTCTCCCTTTATTCGAATAAAGTTGAAGGACTCCTCTGTCTCCTTTTTGGACATAAACCGCTGGTGTTTGTGGATTTTCCTGACACATCTCTCAGGGTAACCCCAGAAATGAGCCACCCATCCCCTCCCTGGCAGCTCTGGCAGCGAGCAGGCTGCCTCCCCCCGGGCCGCTGCAGGGTTTTATTTTAAGCAGAGCCTCTCGGGGAGAAGGGTAACGTGAGCTCCTTGAGTGACAAGTGATAGAGCTCGACTTGCTCAGCGTGTCCCCCAGGAATCCCCCTCCTCTGCCATTTGCTAATTGAAAACTGCTAACATTTGGGTCTGGAGCAACTGGCGCCCTTAATGGGAAGCTGGCTGGAGTGAGCGTTGGTGGGACTAACACATGCTCGCAGCCTGTCATCTGCTCGGCTCCATCTCTGGGGAAAGGGGCAAATACTCCCATATGCTGCTCTGATTTCTGAAAGAGTGACGAGGGGGCTGGAGCCAGACAGATTTGCTTTTATTCTCCCTCCTCCAGGCTCTTGCTCAGTTACAAACCGCGGCTGGAGGGAGGCTGTTGGCTGCAGCCTGGGGCGTGAGCTCCCAGCAAGACAAAGCCGCGGGACTGTGTCCCCCCCGTGCCTGTGGCCTGGGGTCTCAGGGCGGCCCCTCCATGCCCTGCTGTGCGTGATGGCTGGGACACAAGCTGCTCTCCGTGGTAGGAGCAGGTCTGGGAGCTGCATCCCACCTCCAGCCTCGCTCAAGGGCACAACTGCGGCCTCGGGCTGCCTGCAGGAGTGCGGCACCCCTGGGACACCTCTGAGGCAAGGAGGGCACGTAGGGTCAGCAAGGACAGCACGGTGTGCGCCCCCAGAGCCCAGCCCGAGGCCAGGGGAGGCTGCAGTGGGTGAGGGGGCCGTGTGCCGTGTCATGTCGATGCTCCCCAAACTCCCGGGGTGCTGTTCCCGGTGCAGAGGGTCGCAGGCGCTTGAGATGATTGTTCCCAGCGCGGTGGGTACCAACCCCCCCCGCAGAGGGCTGTGCCCGGTGGGGTGCTCCCCAAGTCCCCAGGGTGGCTATCCCCGATGTGCTGCACCCCAAACCCCTTGGAGGGGCTGTCCCCGGTGTGATGCTCCCCGAGCCCCCCGGGTGCCGGGACCGCTCCACCCGCCGTGCGGCGGCGGCGGGGC
>WEIT01036907.1:29963-74142 GCA_013389985.1 Dryoscopus gambensis | reverse complement strand
TGCCGCGGGGCCGGGGAGCGGAAACCCGCTCCCGACAAAGGGCGCTTGTTGCTGTGCCCGGGGGGGATCCGGCCCCGGGCAGCGTGCCCACGGCAGCCAGCCAGGCTGTGCTGGGGGCTGTGTGCCCCCACAGCCTCATGCAGGATGCTGATACCCCCCTGCTGCCCCTCCAGATCTACCCCGACCCCGAGCTGGAGGCGCAGGTGCTGAGCCTGGCCATCCGCTGCATCCACAGCGAGGAGGGCTGCCGCTGGAGCGGGCTCATCAAGCACCTCCAGGTAGGACCTGGGAGGAGGGGCGGGGGCAAAGTTCTACCCCGTGGCTTTCTTGTCACCGTCCCTGTGTCCCCCAGGCCCATCTTGGCACCTGTGGCTTCAACGTGATCCCCTGCCCCAACCGCTGCAGCGCCAAACTGAGCCGCCGTGACCTCCCCGAGCACGTCCAGCACGGCTGCCCCAAGCGCAGGGTCAAGTGCGAGTTCTGCGCCAGCGACTTCACTGGGGAGGCCTTCGAGGTGGGCACTGGGGGGGGGTCATTGTGGGGGACACAGCTGGCCGGGGTGCCGTGGTGGACATGGCTGCGCTGGGGGTGCTGTGGGGGGTAGTGGGGATGTGTGGACACCCCAGCAGGCTGCAGGGCGCCGTGGGGACACAGCCTGGGCGTGGGGACACTGTGGGAGACGCACCATGGGGAGGACAGCCCTTGGGGGGGATGTGGACACGTGGGCTCCTGGTCGCTGTGCCCTCTGGCTGTGGGGGCACCGTGTGTCCCCGTCCCTGTCAGGGCTGGCTGGTGAGGGCAGTCAGAGGGTGATGATGCTGTCACTGTCCCCAGGGCCACCAGGGCACGTGTCCCCAGGAGAGCGTGTACTGCGAGAACAAGTGCGGGGCCCGCATGATGCGGCGCCTGCTGTCCCAGCACGCCCTGGCCGAGTGCCCCAAGCGCACCCAGCCCTGCACCTACTGCGCCAAGGAGTTCGTTTTCGACACCATCCAGGTGAGATGGAGCCCGTGGGGACCCTCGCCCTGCCGGCTCCCAGCCCTGGCTGACAGCCTCTCCCCCTCCCCAGAACCACCAGTACCAGTGTCCCCGGTACCCCGTGCCATGCCCCAATCAGTGTGGGACACCCAGCATCGCCCGGGAGGATGTGCCCACCCACCTCAAGGAGAGCTGCAACACTGCCATGCTGCTGTGCCCCTTCAAGGAAGCTGGCTGCAAGCACCGGGTGAGTGTTGTCCCTGTGACCAACCTGCCCTGGCATCCTTGGGCGGGGGGTGCTGCCCCTACCCATGTCGTGCCAGTGCCCCACAACATCCCCACACCGCTCCTACTCTGACTTCTGTCCCATCCCTTGTGCTCAGTCCTATCCGTGTGGCTCCATCGTCCTTGTCCTGCCTCACCCCTATGTTTGCCCCCCGAGTGTCCCCCTGCCACCCCAGCCAGGTGTCCCCATGACATCCCTGTACCATCCATGTTCCAATGACATCTCCATGTCATCCCCACGGCACCTTCTCTCCTGTCCTGTGTCCCCACGCTGTCCCTGGCACCCTCCTGCTGACGGTCCCGCTGTCCCCGCAGTGCCCCAAGCTGGCCATGGGCCGGCACCTGGAGGAGAGCACCAAGGCCCACCTGGGCATGGTGTGTGCCCTGGTGAGCCGGCAGCGGCAGGAGATCCTGGAGCTGCGCCGGGACGTGGAGGAGCTGTCGGTGAGCAGCGACGGGACCCTCATCTGGAAAATCGCCGACTACGCCCGCAAGCTGCAGGAGGCCAAAGCCCGCAGCAACTACGAGTTCTTCAGCCCCCCGTTCTACACCCACAAGTACGGCTACAAGCTCCAGGTGTCGGCTTTCCTCAACGGCAACGGCAGCGGGGAGAGCAGCCACCTCTCCGTCTACATCCGCGTGCTGCCGGGCGAGTACGACAACCTGCTGGAGTGGCCCTTCTCCTACCGCGTCACCTTCTCCTTGCTGGACCAGAGCGACCCCTCGCTCTCCAAGCCCCAGCACATCACCGAGACCTTCCACCCTGACCCCAACTGGAAAAACTTCCAGAAGCCGGGAGCCTCGCGCAGCTCCCTGGACGAGAGCACCCTGGGCTTCGGCTACCCCAAGTTCATCTCCCACGAGGACATCAGGAAGCGGAACTACGTGCGGGATAACGCCATCTTCATCAAAGCCTCGGTGGAGATCCCCCAGAAGATCCTGGCCTGAGCCCTGGAGGGGGGCAGGATGTGACCGGGGCGCCCACCCAGGGGTGCCCCAGTGGTGCTGAGCCCCTGCCCGCAGCCGGTGCCCCCGGCTTGGGGACGCTGCCGTGGTGCTGCCGTGGCTCTCAGGACAGGCGGGGATGGGGCTGCTCCCACGTCCCTCCTGGGCCCGGGACTGTCCGGCAGCCCCAGCTGCCCCCTGGGGCAGCCCCTCCTCAGGTGCCCGGGGGTGCCGGGGGGCTGGGCCCCCTGAGCCCCTCCCCGAGGTGCCCAGCAGCCCCCGCCAGCCTCGCTGGGGACCCCGCAGCACCCCGCTGCCCAGAGCCATATTTTGTAAGCTGGTGCTCCCCCTGGTTGTTATTTATTACCCCGGGCTGGGGCTGCTGCCCCCTCCCCACATCTTTTTCTTTTCAATAAACTTTTCTTGTATTTATTACGGCCGCCTGAACCTCCTTCCTCAGCCTGCCGGGATCAGGATGGCAGGACCAGGGGACGCTCCCGGGTGCAGCCGTGGGTGCTGGGGGCAGGGAGAGCCGGGACCGGGCTGGGGGGCACGGAGAGGGGTAATCCCTGACCCACATCCCGGCAGCAGACGGGCTCGGATGGAGCCGGTTAATTCGGTAATCACCGGCAGCAGCGGGGATGTGCCGGGCTGGAGGGGGTCGTCACCCCCGGGGGGCTGTTTCTCTGCCAGGGGGCCCCCCTCCACCCCATCAGCCCCTCGTTAGCACTGGCGTAATTAACGCCCTGGGGGAGGCTGGGATCGCGAGCAGACAGGGGGTGGGCAGTGGTGGGGGGCACCAGGGCAGACTTGTGGGGGTCGGGCTGGATCAGGCCCCAGGTCCATGTGTCTGACCCCCCCCCTCCCCCCAAGTCACCCCGGCAGCAGTGGGGGGGGGTCGCTGTCTCTGCAGGATAATCCCACAATTGCATTAGTGCTGCTCCGGCTTAATGCAATTAGCCCCTAATTAGCTGCACCCTGCGGCCCTGGCTGGGCTAGGGGGGACAGCACTGCCGGGGGTGTCCCCATACCCACTTTCCCTCCCCAGGAATGTCCCCCTGGTGAGGTCCCAGCCCGGTGTGGCAGCACGGGGCCCTGGGGAACTGGGCAGTACTCCTGCCCATGCTGGTACCCGGTGCCAGCCTGTACTGGTGCCCAGTATGAGCCCACACCACTGCCCAGTGCCAGCCTGCACTGGTGCCCAGTGCCATTCCTGCCGTGGAACGAAAGCAGGTCCATGCTGGTGCCCAGTGCCAGCCTATGGTGGAGTTCAGTGCCAGCCCATACTGGGCCACCGAGCCGGTGTCTGATGCCAGCCCATTCTGGTGTCCAGTGTCAGCCTGTGCTGGTGTCCACACCGGCACCCAGTGCCACCCCCCACTCGTGCCAAGTCCAGCCTTACACTGATTTCTGATGCCAGCCCCTAACGATGGGCAGTTCTTGCCCGTACTGGTGCCCAGTGCGCCCAGCACCAGCCTGTACTGGTGCCCAGTGCCAGCCCAAACTGGCGACTATTGCCAGTCTATTGCCAGCCCATACTGCTGCCCAGTGCCGGCCCATTGTGGTGCCCAGTGCCAGCCCGTACTGGTGCCCAGTTTCAGCCCGTGCGGGTGCCCAGTGCCGCCCCTGTGTTAATGCCCAGTGCCAGCACATGCTGGTGACCCGTGCTAGCCCACAGTGGTGCCCAGGGCCGGCCCGTCCCGGTGCCCGGTTCCAGCCGGTCCCGGTGTCCCGTGTCCCCCTCCCGCCCGGTGCTCGGCTCGGTGGCGCCGCCGCGCGGGGACCGAGGGGAGCGGAGAGGGGGACATAGGGCAGGCAGAGTGTTGATAGAAATTTATAGCCTTATAATTTAAATTAATGAATAATAACTATAATAATTATAGTATAGCATTATTACATTAACCAATTATTATAATTTATATTAAATATACTTTTTATTCTTACATGTTGTGTGCTTTTAATTTTATAGTTTATATATATTTTTATATAACACTTAAAAAATTTTAAATTTAGTGTTTTATACATTATATTTCTATTATTATATAAAAATTGCATACATCAATATAATATAAAAGCATTATATGATATTTTAATATTTTATATTACAGAAATTTTATCTATACATTTACATACTTTTCACCTTTCATATTTATTATACATTTGATTTATATTTAGTAGCTGTTCATAAATGTTAATTTTTTAGTTCTTATCTTCTGTATTTTTTATATTTATTGTGTATATTTTATTTATGCATTTTTATTTGTCTGTATATGTACCTACATACCCCCCGTACACACACAGGGTGCAGGGACAGCCCTGTCCCTCTGACCAGGCCACACACAGGGAGTCAGGAGCCCCGTGTTCCAACCAGTTCCCTTAAAAGAAATCAAACCAAATCAAAATCCATTTATAATTTATCAACTAAAAGTGGGAAGTGGTGCTGGAGGAAGCCTGGGCAGCATCTCCTAGATGAGCTCAGGGAAGCCAAGGAGGGGAAAAAACAACCCTGTGAGCTTGGAGCTGTCCCCGTCCCCACCTCAGGGACCAACTCCCAACTCTGCTCCCCCAGCCTGGGTTGATTTTTCCCCTTTTCCTGCCCCTTTCCAGCCGTATCCGTGGGATGAGCCGGTGGGTGCCGCTCTCCAGCCCCGTTTACCTGGGCACGTCTGGAAATGTCAGCCGGATCTTGGAGCACCTCTTAACCTTCAGCGTTCCCCGGCAAGGCCTGGGCTGCAGAGCAGCAGGAGGAGGATGAGGAGGAGGAGATGCTCTTAATGCTCAGGGAGGAGAGGGAGACAAATCGATTTTTGCTACTAAATTTAGCCTCAAATATCAAGTTTAAAAATAAACTTCCAGGAAACTTGTTGGTTTGAGGGTTTATTCTAAAGGTTTGTGTTGCCATCTCACTCCCTTGTTCTGCTGTCCCAGCATTGCTGGGACACTGGAAGGAACTTCAGAAGATGCTCAAATCAGAGAGGAAAACCTTATTAAATATCCCAAAAATCGAGGGAGACCCCACCTAGAGGACCCTTTGCCTGTGTAAGACCCCCAGCACAGTGGAGATGCCCTAAATAACCCCCAAATCTTTTTAACCTCTTTGGGATTGTAGGCAGGGAGGATTTTTGGCAAAACCACATCACAGACCCCTGATTTGTGCTGATTCTTGATGCTGCTCCTCCACAGCAATGAAACCAGACATCGATATTGCACAGGGAGAAAAATGTGAGACAAATTTGCTTCTGCACATCCTTTATTAAAGACCCAGCTGGGCCCCCTCGCTCCCCATTTGCCCCCAGGACTGAGGGGTGTGAGGGCAGTGAAAGCTGCCAAGGTTTCACAGCAGTTTGTTGGTGCAATTTCACTCCACTGTTGGTGCATCTCTCGGGCTTGCAGCCACCCCAGCAGAATCAACAGCCTGCACCCAATTGCTTTGAAATTAACTTAAACCAAGCAGACAAAACACTCCAGTAATTTTATTGCAGTTTGGCTCTGCTGAACATTGAAGAGCATCCGAAAGGCGGCTGTTGCTGGATGGTGTCCAGTGTGTGCTCCTCCAGGAACCCACCAAAATCTGCCCCTTTCCTTTGGCTCCTCCACCCTCTGGGCCCCCGAGGACACCACGTGGAGCAGGAATTTTCTCAGCTCTGATTTTTTGCAGCACCCCCAGCATTGCTCCTCTCCGAACATCATGCGGTGATGGAGCTGCTGGAGTTCACAGAGAGCATCTGGGTGTTGCCTACCTTGGGTCAAAACCTTTGGAAATAAAACCTATTTGGCCCGAAAGGCGAAGTTTTAAAAGGCTGGATTTTACTGAAAGCCCTCAGCTTAGCTGTGGCTGCAGGTGATTCCTCGGTGGAAGCAGCAGCTGCTCACACCTAGTCCCTGCTGGCTCGTTATCCACCAGATCCTCGCTCCGGGTCCAACTGGCTGCAAAGATGATGAGAAAGTCTCCTGAAAACTCCTCGCAGAACAGATTCTTCCTGTTGGGGGGATGGATGAAGAAACCAGATACCAAAGAAGCTTCGAGTGAGAGGAGAGGGGGATCCTGAAGCGCTGATGGATGGAGCGGCTGCTCTCGGAATTTCCGGCTGCTGGAGAGGGATGCAGCAGTGCCTGTGGGCAAACAGCTCTTCCTGCCTAAGCTCAGCCAGGCTAAGCTGCCTGGTTTAGCCCAAATTCCAGGAAAACCATGTGGGAACCAAATGTCCGTAGTATTCGGGGAATGCTGGAACAGTAGGAAAGAGGGATTTTGGTGCTCAGGTTTGCAGCGAGCGCAGGAGATGGGGTTTGGGTCGTGTCGTTCTGAGAGATGGAAGCAAAGATTAAATGAGATGTATGATCCTGGGAGAGGGGAGGAAACCCTGTCAGGTCTCATCTTCCAGGTGACTGCAAATGTTACAGATTCCCTTTAAAATTTTGGCAGGACTCAAACCCCCTCCTCCACTCCTCCTCCTCCTCCTTTTTTTAATCATTGTTTCAGCACCTGTCTGAATTTCTTTTTTTTCCCCCAGACCCTCCCAATGCTCTTACTGGAGCAGGCAGCCAGGCTCTGCCTGATACATTTCTATCCTGGAAAACCATGGAGACCCTTTCCCAAATTCCCTTTGGGACAAGCACCCACCCTGTGGCTCCGTGGCCACACAAGCCCCACACAGTCACACTGCATAAAACCAGCCCAAGGGGCAGAGGGACCAGGTCTCTTTTTAAAAAATTTTTCCTGTGGACAAAATACTAATAAAATTCTAATTGGCACAGAAGCAGCAGCCTTTACCATCAGTCTTGTGGTTTAATGAAACACAGCAGCAATTCCCAGTTCTCTCCCCAGTGATCCCCAGCAAACAGCTCTGTTTGGTTTCCATGGGAGTGGCAGAGGCCCCCGGAGACATCTGACATGGAAAGCTTAAAGAAAATTCACAAGTGTCTTCTATAAAATGTTCACTTTGGGCTGTAACAAACTGGGCTTGTGGCTGAACAGCTTCAAACTTCTACTCCAAACACGGGACACAGATCCCCCATGGAAGGGCTCACACCATGTTTGTGTTTATCCCTCCCAGGATCTTCCTAACGTCCACCTCGAGATTCTGAAGTGGTGTGGGAATGGAAATGGGAGGTCAGTGCTGATGAGGGAAGGTGAGGAGCTCAGGGAAGACCTGAGCTTTACTTGTTCCTCAAGGAGCAGAGCAGGCACCCAGGATCCAGCAGGGAGCAGAACCTTGCGCTGGAGTCAGAGGTGGGGAAGGCACTGACCCACGGATGGACAGACGGACAGAAAGGCAAGAGGAGCAGCAGTGTGAGCTCCAAAGGTTGGTCACCACCCACAAGGGGCTCCTGGGAGGCCCCAGGGGGAGGGAGCATCCCTGGCCTTTTGGTTCCTCTTAATTCTGCACCGGGCAGAGAGAGAAACCCACAGCTTTTCCACGTTTCCAGGAGAGCAGGGCACAGCTCCCACCACACAGAGCCTCTGCTCTTCCCCTCCTCACCCTGCTGACAGTGCCACGGGACTGTCACCCAGACCCCCACCCTGGGCACCCACACCACGCACCCAGCCTGTGCTCCCGACATTCCACCCGGGAGTGAGGCAGGACAGTGCTCCTCTTTAGAGATGAGCAAGGAAGGACGGAGATTCCGTCACAACAGAGCTGCTGCGGAGGTAAAAAGGGTCAGTGCAAAGAAAAAATCTCACTCCCAGACCAGAAGGAAAGGTTTCAGTATATTTTAATAGTAAAATGATTCTTATTTTTTCAAGCAATGTCCCACCTGGATGAGTCTCAGCAGGATTTTTGCTTCCCGGTCCTGCTGTACCGGGGCAAAGCCTCGGAGGTTGTGGCTGTACCTGTGCAGAACAGTCCCCAAAAACTCACAGCGTGCTGCCAACACCACCGAACACCTCCCAGGCAACCACCACCACCACGGCACAGGACTCTGCTCAGGCTCTCGGGAGAAGAGCAGGAGTTAAAAATTAGCTTTTAATAACAGTCTGGGTTAAGATTTGGAGCAGGCTACGGAACAGAGGAGAGGCCAAGGTTTTATTTAGTAAAAAGGTACGGACTCAGGTAGCAGAACACCTTACAGTGACTGACTGGGCAGGGAGGGGTGAGGTCAGAGCACAGCCCTCGCTGGGGTTGGGTTTGGGACGGGGAAGACGACAGGGTGACTGTAGGGGAAGCAGCTTCAGACTCAAACTCTGGCTCCAACAGAATGGATTCAGAAAAATATTGCATGAAAAGCCTCAGGATTTTCGTTCTTTCATAGATGTATATTTACCAGTTTTCACAAAGACTGCAGGAATACGATTATAAACAATAAATTAGGACTTCATGTTGCTATCATTTGGCATAACACAATCAGGCAATTTTTCCTTTTTTAAATATAAGGCAACACAAGCCAACACATAATTTAATCCGTCTTTAGTCAAATTGCTTAACTTTGCTAAGGAGTTACCACTAAAGAACGGGTTATAGTACACTTAAAAGAATTTAAATAATGACATGATGTAAGTGTACTAACTTACGCAAGGAGTCAGAAACGTACTCTGCTAAGCTTTGAAACCTAAATATTTGTTACAGCCCAGGACTACACGTTCTAAATTAAAAAAATACAAATAAATGTTTTCTAATTTTCCCATTTACGAAAAACTTTTAAGAATCTCTAGCCAACTATGACGTCACTTCAAAACTTGTTATTTTTTTAAACTTTTTTTTTTTTTTAAATTTTGTATGATGTCTTTTAAGATTTTTTTAAACCATGCTCATTAAGGAAAGTTCAAGGAGCAAATACTTAAGGCTTTGTTTTTCCAAGGGCTGTGAGGGAGGCCAGTGGATGGCAGAGGCCAGTGGGTTCACCCATACACAATGCTACTCAAACCCACACTACCAGGCGACATTCATACAGAAATATTACACTTAAAAGTTACAGTGTAGAGCAATATTTTTTAGCCAGTGTACATAGAAAGAATCAATGCATTTATTTTTTTAAATTTTTTTCTTCTTCTTCTTCTTTTTTTTTAATTTTTTTTTTTTTTAATTTCCAAACTTGATTGTGATCATTATGTTCAAGTATTAGTCTCGTCAACAGAGATGAGGAATTTTCTACTTACAACAAATTCGGCTGTTAGAAAGGAAAGGGATGTTTTGGTACACTGAGGAGAACACGATGCTGAGGTTACCCAGTAGTTAGTGTCCTACAGTCACTGACTCAACTGGCTGCTGGAAGTGACGTGGGGAAGGAACAGAAGGAGTTAGGCACCGAGATCCTGGGAAAAAGGGATGTTATAAATAGCTTCGCTAATTCCCAGGGAGAAGAATTGTTCCATTAAATCCGCTGGGGTGTTTTGATGGAGAGGAACAGGGGACTGTCAATCCCACAGTGGCTTCTGAGAGGAGCTTTGATTCAGACCAACCACCTCCCATCCCACAGCGGGACGGCGCTCGCTGCACCGGGGATGGGCGGAGCTACACCTCCTCACCCTGACAGTAATTCCAGCTTCCAGAGAAGTGGCTGAACCCTTTTTGGAGTTGTCAGTGGGTCTGGATTCCCTTCACACGAGGCTGGCCAGACTCCTAGCAGCGAGGGGTTCAGACAACGTGAGCTTTGAGGCTGGTGGAAGGGCAGTCGGGAGGGGGAACACAATGAAAGGCAGCTCCTCGTGGCTGCCTTCGTCCCAAACCCACTGTTCCCCTCCTCCATACCCTGTCCAGAAAACAGAAAGTGTCAGAAAAATCTGCCAGGGACTTTTGACTTTGGAAAAGTCTGAATGATAAACGTGGGCAAGAAACAGCTGAAAAGCTTCTCCCTCTATTAAAGCCTAAATACATACCCCTAGCTGGCTCTTTTCAAACGTAGGCTCTTTTTCAATTACACAGGCCTCTAGACAGTGCAAATGGTCAATGTTTAATGCATTAATGAAATGGGCTTTCGAGTTGAAAATAAGCCCTACTCCCTGACAAAATTCTGTTGCTCTTAATCTTGTGAGGAAATTGAGATGGAAATGGAAGCAGCTACGCTACCTCGCTCTCGCCGGAGAACAGATGCGGCTGCGAAACCCTGCAGCAACTCAACCTCAGTCCAGCGAGGAGCTGCTCAGCAGAAGGCAAAAAAAAAACTGCACAAAGGGGGGACTCTGCGGTGAGGAAAACAGCTGTGGCGTGAAGTAGTGTAATGAAATTCTTTGACACAAAAGGCATGTTAAATATTTGATGCATAAAGGAGAGCGATAACACGTAAGCAAAGCTCTTTAAATATACAGTATGTCTTCTTCCAATGGGTACTATAATGATCACACAAGTTTGCAAGTTAAAAACGCCTTGCTTATTAATTAAAATTAAGACTAAAACCTATAATTTCTTTGTCTGTGAAAGTGACTGCAGCCTATCTATACCCTGGGTGTTGAATATGAAGATTTCGACTATCGGTTGGTTCAGGTGCTCGGTTCATGGGAGGCCGATGGACTTTTCCCAGCACGGCCATGCTCTGGTCTCGGAAGCAGGACTGCTGGAAGTCCCCACTTAGGTAATCCATGGTCTGCATCACATTATTCTGGCTGGATGGGCCAGCTCCAGCTCTGAAATGAGTTCCTCCTGCACAATCCAGCGGCGCTCCCGCTGGCTGTCCCCCGTGGAAAGGCATGGCGAGGTCCTGGGACCCAGAGCTGTCACTGTTGGGCGTGGGCAGAATGTTATTCCAGAGGGGCTGGAAATAGTGCCCATTGGTATATGGCAAAGGTCCCTGCAACCCGTTCACAGGCGGAGAAGGCGTAGGCTTCTCGATGGGGGGCTTCAAGCTGAAGGACTGGCCCATGCACAGTTCTTGAGGGTAGTTGGAAGTTTTGCCAGGGAAACTCTGCCCTGCGATCTCTCTCTGAGGGTGCTTCCCTGCGAGTCCAGCAGGCCCAGCAGCATCCCCACACATTTGCTGCAGATGCGCAAGCTGGTGCTGGTTCCACGCAACCGATTTGATTTCGTTCTGGTAGGCGGGTGGCACCCTGTTAATATTGACCATGGGCACATTAACAGAGGCAGGAGGAATAGCAGCAGCAGCATGGTCGACAGGGTTTACTACACAGGAAGGCATGGGTGTAGGGACATTGTGAGTAGATACCCTGGTACTTGCATTGATAAGCAGGTTGCGACTTATAGGGCTGGGGTTTGCAATCTGTCCCTCACACACTGAGGTAGTGCTAATGCCAGCTCTGGCCTGGCAGAACTGGTTAATCTGGTGCACAATGCTGCTCAGGTCCGGTGGCTGGTTCTGCTGCAGGGTGGCAGCCATAGAGAGGGGAATGGTTGAGGTAGACACGGTCACATTCGGCGGCGCGTCTGCATCCGGCATCTTTCTGCCTCCATGTAAACCCGGCTGCAGCAGCGGGTTCGGGGGGTGCTGCAGGGTCTGGTGTGCCATGGTCTGAGGGTGCTGCAAGCCCTGCGGCTGCTGCATGTTCTGCGGGTGCGGCAGCGCCTGCGGGATCCCCTGAGGGTGCGGTAAGCTGGGTGGCTGTGGAATACCCTGAGGGTGCTGCGGGATGCTCTGGGGGTGCGGCAAAGTCTGTGCGTGCTGGAGAGCCTGCTGGCGGGCGAGCGCCTGGGGGTGGGATAAAGTGCTTGGTGCAACGTACGGCGTGGAGGGGGGGTTCATCATCGCCTCCGGCAGCAGGCGCGCGCGCGTCCCGTCAAAGTCCTTGATGATTCCTTTCGCTGGGGATTTGACTATGGCCAGCAGGCCCGTTTTCGTGGTGGCCTGAGATGGGTAGGGGCTGTACCTCTGGCCCGAAGTATCGAGTCCGTTCACAGTACGGCGTATGTGTTTCCTCTGGGGAACCTTGACGCTGTTTGGGAAGATTTTTATAGTCAGTGGATTGTTGGCGACCTTCTTAGCATAAGCATCCAATTCTGCTGGGGTAGGATACTGTGCAGATCTCATTTTCTGTGTAGTGTCCCCTGCGGAGAAAGGAAATTCGTCAGTTCTGGCAAGCAAGGGATCAACCCCAGGGCAAGACAGTCACATAACAAGGGTAGAAAATCTCCAAGGAATCAAGAGGCAAGAAAACTTCATCCTGCCAGACCAGCGGGTCACGTAGCAGATACCTCATTCCCTTTATTACCTGGTGACCAACACAAGCCCCAGTTCAGCTTAAGGCAAGACCTGCCCAGGGGAGCAAAACAAAACCATGTTCTCATCAGAGTATGTTTGCAGTTGGACAAAAAAAGGTAACTTTTTATAAACATCAGATTGTCTCCAGCTGAAATATTCCTCACAGCTTGCAGTAGTGGGCTGGTTTTTACTCTCTTAATTTAAGCTGCCTCCCCATAGCTCTTCAAGCCACTCTTGGTATTTTTACCGTGGAATTCAAAATCAGAACGTTATGAATTAAACATGAAGCCCCTGTAATCCTGAGGTGGGAACCACACTGTGGTGGGCTGCCCCTGGCTGGGCACCAGGTGCCCCCAAAGCTGCTCTGTCACTCCCTTCCTCAGCTGGGCAGGGAAGAAGAAACACAGGATCAGAATAAGGAAGGGGAGATATCACTCACCAACTACTCTCATGGGCAAAACAGACTTGGGGAAATTAGTTTAATTTTTTACCAATCTGATCAGAGTAGGGTAATGAGAAATAAAACCAAATCTTAAAACCCCTTCCTTCCACCCCTCCCTTCTTCCTGGGCTCACCTTCACTCCTGACTTTCTCCACCTCCAAAGCACAGGGAGATGGACACAGCTGCCTCACCAGAGTCTTCCCCACGGGCTGCATGGGAATCCCTGCTCTGGTGCCTGCAGCACCTTCTCCCCCTCCTTCTGCACTGCCTTGGGGGTCAGTGCAGAGCTGTTCCTCTCACATATTCTCACTCCTCTCTCCAGCTGTAGTTGTGCAGGTTTTTCCCCCTTCTTAAATCTGTCATTCCAGAGGTGTGCCCCGGTGTGTCCGTGCTGGAGCCAGCTGGCACTGGCTCCATCAGACACGGGGGAAGTTTCTAAGCAGTGTCTGCAATCCCCCCACTACCAAACCCTTGCCCTGCAAACCCAATACACATCAAAGCTTCAGCTCAAGCCCCCATTTACAGCCCACTCCTTTCCTAGGTGCTGACATCTGAAAGCACTTGGAGTGTCTTTCTGTCCATTAGGAAGCTCTTGTCGGCCCAAACTCAGCAAATGGAAGGAGGCTGATTATTTTATGGCCTGCAATTATTTCTTCAGCTGACTTTTCAGGGTGGCACCTTGCTAAGGACAACATCCCCACATCACGTGGCAAAGTGACGTGATTACCTCGCATGATTGAAAATGTGCTACTCCCCAGACACAGACAAAAGGCTTCTGGACACAGAGGTGTGGCTTCATTCCCTCTGATTTACCAGATACCTACCTGGCTCACAAGCTCCAACTGCTTCTGCAAAGAACTCCAGAAACCAAGGGAAATGCTTCTGAGTCTCTTGCCATAATCATACTCCAAGCAGAGAGTTGGGCTGTTTCCCACCACAGCTCTGCTGCCTAACTCCTATGGGACTCCTGCTGATTTTATAATCTTCAAATAATGGCTTGCAGCTTTGACAATCCAATTTAGCTTTTGCTTGATTCCCCCCCCGCCACCACCTCACCTTGCAAATAGTTCACTGGAAAAAAATGCCCATCCTTTTTCCTAAAATTTTCAGCATCCCTGTGCTATCTGCTGCTGTGCTGAGAGTATAGGGAATGTGGCAGCCACCCAAGAACACCCCAGCCCCATATCTGGCCCTCTGACCCAAGGAAAGTTAATGCTCCAGCAAAGAGCTCGCTGCTCCCAGGCAAACAGCCCTTCCTCTTGAAAAATCCACCTCTGATTCTTTTAAGCAAATTGCCTCCAAAAGATGAGTACCAGCCACTTCTCTCTTTGCATCCTGCAGCTTCCCGTCATCACAGGTGAGGGAGAGCAGCTCTGCTCTAAGAGCTCTCACTTTCAGAAAGGAAGGGTCAGAAAATGGAAAATAGGATGGATACCAAAAGAAAGGTTAATTATAGAAGTATTAAAAATATCTTTTGTGAAATAAGAAGCTTTACGAGCACTTTGTCTTACATCCCCAGCACAGCTCGTACCACGGCACCGGTTGTACTTGTACTCCCTGTGCTGTCCAGACACTGGCACATATCATCCCTTCCTCTTAATCAAAGGAAATATTAACCCAAACATCCTCTCTGTGCACATCCCTGTACCTGTCTCTGCAGGCAGGTGGTTTATATCTGCCCTTTTGAGCGAGCTGCTGTGCTGCTAACGGAGAGGAGAGCCTCCAAATGGCATTTGCCAGTGTTACCCTGCCTCAAAAGCCAAGGCCTTCATGAACTCCCAACCTTTATTTTTAGCATTGCCCACGCTCATTAAGGTCTGTTTCTTCCCCAAGACATGACCCTGGCAACCCCTCATGAACCAGAGAAGAACCAAAGGACAAAGGAGCCCATACCTGCCTGTGTTATGGTTTATGTTATACTTGCAGACGTTGTCACTTTCTATTTTCGGACGAAAAATTAAGTAGATACTTTAAGACACCTTTGCCATCAAAATTTCCCAGCCTGGTTTACATTTCCATAGGCAAATCAGCGAATTCGGTGGTAAATATAAACACTAAACAGAAACACTGAATATCCTCTTTTCCAATCATCTGATCTTCTGTTACACAGAAGTTTCAGGAAGCAGCTAAACCATGGATGTTTGAACAGGCTGCAGCCATCAGTCAGACACACCTCTAACCCCAAGCCCGGAAGAACTCCTTCCTCTGAGGAGAAAAAATAACCCCTCAGTTACATGACACCCCAGCATCAAGTCTGGCATCCTACCAAAGGCAAATCATCTTTTGAATCCCTTGGATGGGATCTTCTGAGCTCAGCCACCATTTCAAACAGCACCTGGTTTATGTACAGGTAAGATGATGCTCCTTTTACTCCAGGCTAACTCAGCCATGTTACTCAGGCCTGAAGGTGATGTCTTTCTGAGTGCCCCAATGTGCTTTGCTAGTAGTTCCACAGGTAAGACTCCATGACTGTAATAATTAAGGCAGCAAAATATTAGGAGAAAGGTGTTACAGGGTGAGCAAGAGCCTGAATACCCCATACAAATATCCTACAAACAATTAGTTCTGGTAACTAAGTGAATGGAAAACCTGCTAGAATAGTCTGAAAGAAAATGCTGGTATTGGAATATCATCATCTGTGTGCAAGAGCAAGAATTCCAGATCAGGCCATAATAAAATGATGAGGCAATGGCAGAGGACTAAGCTTCATTAAGAAAACAATGGGATGAGCTCCAGGAAGCTCCCTAATGGTGAATGCAAGGCAGAACACTTATACTGAAAAGTAATTATTTTGTGTTTATTATAAGGCAAAGCTGTGCATATGAGCAATTACCCCAATAAATTGGTGAACTGCAAGTTCACAACTCCTGTAATCCCGTGGCAGCCAATTCCTCTGGTCACACTCCTGGTCTCACCACTGGAGCTATTTTTGTCACAGACTGAGACAGATTTCCCTGCCTCACCTCAGCACTAATGGAACATCTTTTAAGTGCATTTCACATTAAGACTTTAAAACCCACTGCTTTTAAAAGCTGCCTATGGTTAAATTTTCATTATCATTAAACAAAAATACAAACAGGCCTTCAGGATTGCTACCCCAGTGAGAGCTCCTGCACTGGGACAAGCCAGAACCAGCTGTGTCCACCTTCTGCATAACAATCTAAATTTCAGCAGTTTCTTTAAAGGCTTTACAGAAAGAGCCCTCCCAAAAAGACTCAGTTTAGCTCATGATCCCCTCTTCAGTCCAATCTCCTCTTCTCTGATGTCCCTCCCTCAACAAAATGCTTCCTAAGAAGCACCTTTCATTTGATTTTGCACCATTGTCACAAATAAATGACCCTTTTTTCTCCCAGAAGGTCTGGCACTGCTGCTATGTCCAACAGCAGCTGCAGACGCAGCCTGAACAATCTTGCCTCACATATTCCAGCTGACCAGTCAGGTTTATACTGGAGTCACTGGGAGGAAGAAGAGAATATCGGAGCCAGTGAGAAATCCCCTGCATGGAAAAGGATAAATTCCAGGGTTAGCCTGAACTCAGGCTGGAATTCAACAAAATACTGCAATTGGAAGTCCTGTAGTCATCAGTTTATAAAGGAAAAAATATGTGCATATTAATCTACCAAACTCTTACTGCACAGACCACTTTTAAGAACAAGCCCCTTATTAGAGAGTGAATACGGGAAAAAGATGTAATTGAGCTAATATGGATTTTTAATCACTAATAGAAAGCCTGATCCAGAAAACTACACTTAAAAATTAATACAAACATTGTAAATCTGAAGAAAGGCAATCCTGTGGAGTTCTGTGCCTTTTATACAAGCAACAGCACTATTATTACAGCCTGCTTCCACCCCCCATCGTAAGTCGCAAGTCACTGTTCATTAAAAAATGCTCATTAACTCAGCTCTCCCCTGGCCAGGGGCTGGGCTACTCATGCATCTCCAGCATGAGAGAAATGCACCAATTAATCGTGCCCACATCTGCAGCGGGGCTGAGCGAGGTCTGTACCAGCAGCCTCATCTTCCACATAAATCAGAACAAACCCAACAGCTGAGCATTACCACTGCCAGCCCGTGCCTGCCAGCTACTTTATGTCCTAAATTCTTTGAAATGCAGTTCCCAAAGCTCTTCACTGAGCAGGACACAGCAATGCTTTCAGCACATGGATCAGCAGATCTCCAAGAAACAGCATCAGGTACCATCAGGTGAGGAAAACTGCCCAACACAGCAGCATGTTGCCTTGTAAAGCTGTAATTAGCAAATACCTGATTTATGCACAGCTGTCCTCACATGAACCTCAACATTTTGCTTTCAGAACTAAGCTCTGCCAAAGAAACCTCACGCAGTGCAGGGACCTGGGCATGTCCTCACCCCACAGCCAGTCAGCAACGCTCACACTGGAAATAGGAAAGAGAAAGGAGGGGATGCCCAGTTTGGTGCCATCACCAGTCCTTCGGTGAGTGAAGGTTTTTATTGTTGCTGAGTGTCAGCAGAAGTGCTGTGGGGGAGCTCAGGTGCGTACGTGAACCGTGTCAGTCACTTCTGGCAGGACCAGGACCCCGAGTACGTCACCCTTAATTGCAAAATTGTCTTCCCTATTTATTTTCTGTAGCATCACAAGCCTCACTATAGGAACAATTTAGATACAAGGGGACTGTAAATCACTTGGGTTTAAAAAGCAACAAGTGCCTCAGCAAACTGAGATCTCCCAATGCACAATTCAAACACAAGAG
Organism: Dryoscopus gambensis; assembly: GCA_013389985.1. NCBI lineage: Eukaryota > Metazoa > Chordata > Aves > Passeriformes > Malaconotidae > Dryoscopus > Dryoscopus gambensis. Next base: position 56,673 of record WEIT01036907.1, on the reverse strand, counting down.
ACAGGTCACAGCCCTAAGAACCAAGTACACAGACCTTACATAGAAACCTTGGCATTTCTGAAATTTCGGCTGAACAATCAATGTGCTACTTCAGCGATAAAGAGGAGAGACAGAGTAAGAGTTAAAAAAATCTCTAGTCAGTAAACTTACATTCCCAAGCACAAGTTGTTCTTAAAAATACCAGTACAACTATGAAAAAAATGACTGAAGTTATCAAAAAAGAATTATCAGAGCACTCTGCAGACATATTTTCAGAGGCACCAAAGAGACATCAGAAAGAAGACGGAAACTTTGAACTTTAGTAATTTGGGCTAGCTCACTAATATTTGCAGTATAAGCCCCAGGTATGTAGAGCAAGAGCTGCTGACCTCAAAAGGTTTGCATTAGACTGATCCAACTTTTATTGGTGTCTACGAGTAATTGCACGAAGGGAAGCGAAAAAGACTGAGGAGTAAGTTGTGTTGAGAAGCAAATCAGCTGGCACACTTTTAGTACAAAACCTTTTCAGCAGAGAGGCACAAATCTCACAGGAACCTCACTTGCTGCATCCTGCTGTGGTTTAAAATTAACCTTTGCAGAGCCAGGAACAGAGGAGAGCTTGCTGCACACACCTGAACCTCCACAACCATTTCTCAGAGCCATTACTGACAGATGCCTTGAAGGCATAACAAAAGAAACACTCCACATTAAATAGTTTTTCCACTGTATCCTAAATATTTATGTCACGGTGGTACCAGAGCCAGATTTAACAGTTAACCACATCCTGCAGACAAAACATCACTCACATTTCTGAAGTCCAGTGTTCATCTGCGTGTAAGAAAGAAGCTGAAAGGAGAGGTCGCCTGGTCCTGGCAGACAGGCCAGCATGGCAGACAGGCACTAACACAACATGGGGCATTCACTCCTCTGCACACTGCAACAACAGAGAGACAATTCAAAGTTATAATACAAGGAGGAACAGAGAAAAGAAAGCGGCAAAGAGCCATCCCTGGGTGAAGGCCTGACCAAGCACAGATGCGCGACCGCTGCTCCAGTCCTGACTGCATCTCCTAACGGCAACGGAAATACTTCAAGAACTGGGTCATCTGCAGGGTTAAAACCAAAATAGCTGCCTCGCTCTCCTCGGCTGCTTCACACACAGAGAATAATCCATAACTCTGTCCTCACATTTCAAAGGTGGTTGTTATGAATGGTAAAGAAACCACCATCACTCATTTCGCTATGTTGAAATGCACTGGTATCCACCAAGGCAACTTCTCTGGAGAAACCCTATCAACTGCTCTTTCGCATTTAACAAAAAGGCATGGCATCCATAAATTGAAGGCAAAGTATGCAGCACTCTGCCTTGTGGCAAGATTAAGCTGCATGCTACAGCTTGTAATTTCTTGTGGTCCATTAGGCTGAAAGATGAATGGCTACAACTTCCCTCATTTCAACAGAGACTCGCTAACCCGGGCTGCTCTGGGGCAGACAACAGCAAGATGTGCACAAACGGGCTGCAGAAGTGCCACCACCCTCTTCTGTTTGGTCCAGCATTTTGGAAATCAAACCTTGAAATGGAGCACTAAAGCTCTTTGTATTTAAACACTACACAACTCCCCTCAAATCCCCACCATTGCTGTGCAAAGATGGATCCCAGCAACAAGGCTAACTGGGGCTCAAAGTGTCCACTGTTACTAGAATTATAGAGATTTGAAGTTGGAACAAGATCTCTAGAGGCCACCTGGTCCAAGCCCCTGCTCAAATCCTCCCGGCTGTAGCACTGTAGAAAGTTCTGGGAAACAGGGTGACAGAACCAAGCTGGAGAAATCAGTAGACTTTTTTCTCCTTGTCCAGATGTCCACAAGCATCAGTGCTGCTATACAGAGCAAAACACCTTAAGGAGCTGCTAGAAAGGCTTTGGAACTTGTTATATGACCTCCAAAACATGGGAAGAGTTGAAGGATTCAAGACTTGTAAGCTGATTTAGTTTCAGTCATTGTTTCCCAAACCCCATTTAAAACAACTGGGGAGGTATTCAAAGATCAAAAGAGGGGAAGGAGAAAGCTCGAGCCCAGACATGAGAAGCCACATCCGCCAAAACCTTTCAGAGGCCACTTCTGAAAGAGTCTCACTGCTGAGACGGCACAAACAATGCGCTGACAGCGATGTGACACCGTCAGCACCGCCACCTTCATGCTCCAGAAACCTCCAACAGATTTCTGCAGAGACCTTTTAAAGACTTGAATGTGAAACCTCACCTCAGACCACCAGCACGGGTCAGACTGCCCGTGGAACACTGGCACCAACGGAGTGAACAGCGTGGACTCGAAGCTTTCCCGCAGCACAGCAATTACTCACTGTGTACAGTTCATTAGCTCCATGTTTATGCATCTCCTCAGCTCAACACGCAAAGGTTGATTAAACCAAAGGCCAAGAAATCTCAGACAAATATTAATTTATGAGAGCTTCCGCATCTTCGCTGAGCGACTGCTCTCCAAAGCTGACCGAGCGTGGCTGAGAGAGCCTGCTGGGTGCCACTGTGACTAACAAAAATCGTTTTGGGCACTGAATGTCAGCCTGACAACTCCAGGCTGTTGCCCATTCACCCTTCCCACACAGAGTAACGCGGACCTGGTGCCGTGAGAAACACACAAACCACCTCACCAAGGTGCAGGGCCAACAGCACAACAGCCAACAGAGCACGTTCGTATCATTCTCCATTTCATTCCCAGGAGACAGCAACAATCAGCACTGCTAGAAGTCCAAGATATGTAAAACCTTGTAAAATAAACCTGAACCTGGATTTTCTTCTCATTCTCTGAAGGAGATGGAATTCTCAGAGTCTTTCAGAAACGATGACTGAAGACCTGTCACATCCATAACATCAAGGAATTGCTTGAGGAACTAAAAAGTTGCTCGACCTTTACAGATCAGATTCAGTCGTGACTGTGGGTACGTAACATTCAGTGAAACTCTGCAAACAGCCTGTGGGCAGCAGTTCCTCGTCCCAAATCATGCCCAGCAAGACCAAAAAGACAAAACAAGAATGCAGCTCCTTTTAATCAGAAGACAAAACCGCTGTGAGTTGTCAGAGCTTTACACGAGTAAGCAACAGAAACACCCACAGTCAGCAAGAAAAAAAAAATAATTGTATTTTCCTTTTTTCCTCATTTCATCAACTTCAGAAGGCTGGCACAAACAAGACCTATTTCTCAGTGAAAAGCAGACAAACAAAATTAAGAGCCTTCACTGCAGACAGAAAAACAGATCACACTATTCCCATATTCACCTGAGCATCCACCTTTTACTCCAGTAACGTTTGACGCCAGCCCAGGATTCACTTCCCGTCCCTGCAGGCCCGAAGGAGATCGGTGTCTAAAACATTATTTAATTGATGACAAGTTTGTGTGCAGCCCTGAAAGAGCACAGCCGTGCTCTGACTGAGGGAGCAGCATTTCTGGCAGCAAGATGCGGGGAGGGTTTGCTCACCTGCTCCATCATTAACGCTCATTAGAGCCTGAACTGTGACGCTCTCAGAAAGCCTCTTGCTGAAGTGCCCCAGTGAGGTGCACACAGCAATAAACAGGATAATGGCACATTAGGAGAGAGAACAAGTGATTAGGAGTGGTCACAGCATTCACCTCGGAATAGCCAGGCTCCTGCTACATGACAGCAGTGCGTCCTTGAAGGTCAAAACACGTATTTACAGAAGCTTTGGCTCCAATATGGAGAGCAATGTTTCAGAGAGAGCTATAAAGGCAAGTTGTTCCCGCAGGCAGATAATCATTTTAGGTAATGCCAAAGGTTCATAAAAGACTGGGGTGGCAACAATAATTTTAAAGGAAATACTGGACTTACAAAAATAATTTGAAGTAGAAGCCTAAAATCGCTCTTTTAGCTTGATTTGCAGTAACCAAATTGATGACATCTAGGTCACAGCTGAGCATTAGAAAAAGACACTTAGAGTTGTATAGAAGTGCTGACCATCACTCCATCGCTGAATTTCTTATTATAATTGAAATCCTGCTTCAGTTTTTATTCTCTATGAAATCAATACAGGTTTTCAAAATCGAGATCTCAGTATTTGAAAACAAATGCATTTGAAACATCTCGACAAGTGCCCCATTCATTTTTTTCTAGTTAGATATTAAGTAACACTTATTCCCTTCGAGATACTCAGCACCTGACTGTTACTTTCTGACCTGACTCTTCCTCAGCATGAGCTGGCATGGACAACTCCAACACACCACCAGCTAAAATGAACTGAATTTGAGGTGAGCACTGTCTCAGGATTGGCAGCTGGGCCCATCAGCTCCTCCTGCTTGGGTTTATTCCTTCTAATTAGTCCAGAGCAGGAGATAAACTGAGCTTGGCACATCAGGACTTCTCACCAGCAGTTTTGGCTCCACGGTGGCGACTTGTGTGGGCACCAGCACCTGCAAAGCTCCAGCCCCTCCAAGGATGAATGGTGTGCTACTGGGAAAACTGGAATGGAGGGGGTTTTGTACTGTACCAGGGTCAGTAACACTGTCATCTAAACCAGTCAGCTGCAAACTGGAGAGTGATCTGACCAGTAGGCTGTGGCACTGAGCCATGGAAGGCTGTGAACTGTGAAAACCTCAGGTTTTAAATTGCATTTTAAACAGATTCTGTACACTGCCAAACGCAGCACAACGAGCTCTGTCTTGAAAACATATACATATAAAAATATAAAGCATATTTCTAGAGGAAAACAATCATTAGATTGGAATAAATAAATAATCACTCTTTGAAGTGATTTTAATCTAATCTGGCTGCGGGATATAATCTTAACAGCACACGTACTGCAGGATGCTCCACGAAATAGCAGGTTTAGACATGTGAACAGATTTTTTTTCTCCTAAGATTTTTTAATAATTAAATCAAAGCATGTTAAGCTTAAGAGGGATTTGCAGTGCTTGGGATTTGGGGGTAATTGGCACATCCTCACGACGACTATTACGTTCAGCCTTACCTGCACATCAGGGTGTTTTTTTGGTCCAGGCAGCACAGTGTCCCCTGTCACCACAAGGATGGAAGAACTCACACGTACCCAGTGCCCAGGGACACCCCTGCAGAGCTAGGAATCAGTTCCAGTAGCACTTACCACAATACTGCCTTTCTCGACTTAAAAATGTATGATTTTCTGAATTATATTCAACATTTAGTATTTATTGCCTCTGTGCTTCTCAGACCAGGGGGTACCTTCACAACCTAGAGTAAAACCTAAGTGTAAAGCAACTACTGGGAAATTTCTAACACTCTCACACAGCTTCATCATCACATCAATGGACCACATATACAGTTATTGCCAAGTTTTCAGATACACCAGCATTTGAAGCTCCTGCGAGGCCTTACCGTGAGAACACAAAGGAAACAATTCCCCACAAACCACCCCTGGCCAGTGAAACATGGGAAACTGAGCTGGTTTAGAGGAAAGCAAGCTGGCGAAGTCTAAAGTTAGGTTCCTGAAAGTAAACACGCATGTTTGAAATTCCACGATTAACTGCGGGCTTGTTCACAAACCCCGAGGCCAGGAGGAAGCGGGAGCATCCACCCACACGCAAAAGAAAAAGCTCCAAACTATTCCAAGTTTCCAGCACCCTGGGGTCCCGTAAGCCTCTGTGCGAGGGTTGTTAAAGGCTTGTGGCTGCTACGCTTTGCTTCTGCTCTGCTCTTTAGTCACAAGGTAGTTCCATGAAGTTCCATATCCACCATGAAGCTCCAGAGCCGCCGGCGGGATTTGCGGCAACCCCCCGAGCGCACGCGGCACATGCCAAGTTCAGAACGCGTCAGTGCTGCAGGCAACAACAAAAACTAACCCGGGTTGTGAAGTTTCTTTGCTACAAATGTCTGCAAGAGCTTGCCAGGAAACATAATTGAATCCGGGCCAATTTTCATGCTCCGAGGGAAACTCAGTGTCTCATTTACCCCCCGGCAGGCTGCTCAACACCAAGGAGAATAATTCCTTTTCCCTCTCCCAAAGCAACCTAAAATGTAGGGGTTTCAAAGACTTGTTCATGTCAATGGCAGACACTGAACCCTCCTGCCAACCTCAGCATTCAATACAACTCCTCCCAGGCAGTCATGCTTTGCTTGACAGTGTCTAGACCCATCCTGCAGGCTTCCTGCCTTTTTCCAGCTCTCAAACTCCCCTTTATTCTTGGGCACTTACCAGAATGGCCCTCTCCCAGGACTGCTGAAGAGCCAGAGATTAATCTTGGCGCTTCCTGGAAGAAAATTACCAAACTAGCACTGTATTCATCACCGGCTGGTATCACATCCTCTTAATGCCTTATAAATGGAAAACTGCGAAACAGTGGGCAGAGAAGTTGCCCTCTGAAATGGCAATAAATCACAACAGCATCGAGTGTACTTGGGGATAAATAAATAGGAAACTGAACAGAAAGACGCCTTTTGTAGCATGGGGAGTGCACTGTCAGCACCTGCCAGCACAGGACCTTTGGCTTTCTGCATTCAGGTGGACCTTTTGTGGAGCCCTGCAACAGTTTCGATCCAAATCAATTTTTGCTTCTTGCCATTTAATTAACTATGATTTTGCTTGTAAACCACGTCACCTTTTAGGCTGACCTCCATTTATAATGTTACTCAGGCAACAAAATTAGTTTGGTGGGGAAGGCAGAGAGAATTTAAATGCTGCCATAGCACAGCTCTGCTCCTCTCTCCGAGCTGGGATGGCAACGCCCAAGAGGGAAGAAAAGGAAGCAGCTTTCGGATAACAGCACTTAAACGGAATATTGTTCATATCACACTCCTCATGCCCAAGGGCTACCACTGAAGCCTTCTAGGTGAGCAATTTGGAACAGGATGCAGTGCACTAAAAAAAGCCAAGGAGGCAGCTCTCGGCTTCAGGTATTGCCATGTGTGACATCAGCTCCATCAAATTCACTCCTCAGATAAAGCAGCAGCCAGCTCAAGGTTATGATCTTAAGAGTTTTAAAAAGCCTTTTTTTAGGTCTGTCCCAAGAGATTATTTTAAAACACAGTACTACGCATCTGCTGAGGAGTAGAACAGTTGGCTTTAATTGTAAGATGGATTTTTACATAGCTTCTGACCTTTCATCTAATTGAGGCCTGAAGAAGAAAAAAAAGAGGAAAAGCTATACGTCACTTCAGTTATTAAAATCCATCAAGCTCAGACTTTAGCCTTGGGATAACCACAGCCAAAAAATTGACTTGCAAGTAATTATCACTGCTATCTGCAATAAAAGTTAATTGGACATAATTGAACTAAAGCCCTAATCTGAATGAAGCTGTTGCTGGCAAGAAGCCTGCTCCTGCCTGCACTCAGCAAATGGAACTGCTAGCAGGAAAATGGACAAACACGAGGCTGCTTTACAGTCTGCCCACTGCAAATCAGAGCAGTTCTTCGAACAGCTCGTTAGCTGGGCCAGGATAAAGCCATTATGAGGACCCGTGCTCACCAAACACACCCTTCAACTACACCCAAACAGGGCGATGGCGCAGAGTTTCAAAAAACAAGTTTCAGCTTTATTGACCTCTTAATTACAGGCACTGAAACATAAGATTCACGTCACCAGACGCCGGTTTTATCAGCCCCCGAACGCTGTCAGTACCAGTACAAATAATGTATTTTTTGAGCACGTAAAGATACCGACTCAAAAGGTTTTCAGTGCTGATAATTTACCACCTTCATGCAGTTCAATAGCCTTTCCTGTTGTAGGACCAGCTTCTTTCATCTCTGCAGCAGAGCAGACAATTAGCTGCTTTCTGTGCTCAGCCCATGCAGGTGGCTGGGGGAAGGGAGCGTTCGACTCAATTCCTGCTGATTCGTCCATTTATATTTTGCATTTTTGGTAACTAACAGACCAGAAAGCCGTCGTCAAACCCCACGCTACTTCAGAACTTCTTTACAATTTTAATTATTAGCACTCTGTCCTTCACCAAAGCATATCAAAGCACTGAACAAACATTACTGAAGCCACATAACCACTCTGACACAGGCAAAAATTGCACATGACTCCTTTTACAGTTGGCTTCAGGTTTTTTGACCATATTTATGTTAGAACAGTGGTCTCCTGATGATGGACTAGTCTGTGACAGGAGAGATGGAGGGAAGTATCTGGCTCACCACAGGTTCCTGACATAATTGTGGATGAAGCATTTAATCACCTGATGCCACGGTCACTCTTTGTTTAAAGGACAGCAGTGGGTGACAGTTTTCTACAACCGAAGACTGTGAGGACAAATGAAACTGCAGAGCATTTAACACCACCTTGACTTCTCACATCAGGCTGACAAGGTCACGGTCTGGGCAGTCTCCTGGGGACAAGCAGACACAGATCACCTTTCCCTGTCCTGAGCACCACTTGCTCACCCCTGCTCCTCTGCACCTTCACAGCTAAGAACAGAACTTCTGAGCTCAAGAAAGCTGCAACGAAGAACCAGTGACATCAATTCCCTTTCATGACCCAAATCAGTGGCTTACTTTACTTTGCTCAAAGCCCTCACCTCTTTTTAAGTGTATTTTTAGATTTAACTCTGTATTCTGCAACGTGGCAGGAGCTGACAGACAACACAGGCGTAAAGTAGGTCTTGCCAGGTGTTGCAGGCCACTCCTAAGGTGAAGGAAAGATGTAGAAAAGACAAGTCAGGACGATTGTAGGGCCTGGCCAAAGCTTCAAAGGAGGATTTCTGGCTGTGCTTGAAACACAAATACTAGTGGTCAGTTGAGAGACAGATGAGATGCTACTTCTACCATGGGAACATATGCAAGAAATAGGAAAATCGACCTGCCTGAAGTCAAAAGCAATTTGAATAACTTTGTATCTGCCTCCTCTCAATTTTCACTGCACTAAAGCACTCTGACCTTTAATTAATTTTCTTTCTCCTTTTATATGGTAACTTCCAACTTCAAATTTTTCATGCTGTACTGGTGGGAAACAGGGATGAAGACACAGGCTGGCTTGTATCTTACCTATGTTCCAGGGGTGCATATGGCTCCACGGATATTTGGGGAGGGAGCAAAGGATGCTACTGTTGAACCACAGCAGCCAGGTAAACACAGCACTGTCTTAAAATAACTCGCCCAGGATAACAGGCTTACATTTTTATTTTCAAAATGCAAAACAGGCTTCCTACCCACTGTAACATTCACAAAAAATCCCATTTTCCTCAACAAGATACTGTCAGGCACAAACAAACATTCCTTCCTCCAAAGAACCCATTATCCTCAGGGCAAACTAAACCAAACTTCTTCCTACATGCTCGAGCAGCAGCATCTCTTAACATCACAGCAGCTCTAAAATATGGAACAAGACTTACAGACACGAGTGTGCCTGTTCTCATATGAACATGAGGGAAAATTAAGGTTAGTTGAGATGACTTCCATCCAAAGGAAACCCAGAACAGCCCAGCCTCTACCAAACTACAGGATGCTGCTCACACAAACCCCAGTGGAGGTACCATGCATTCCCACCAACAGACATTCTCCATCCTTTATGCAACTTCCTTCTGCCTTCAAGTGATAAGAAACCAAAATACACACTGACCCCTTTCCCATAGGGGACAGCCTGCAGTTATAACCTCAACATCCTCAGCAGGAACAGGGTTATGTGCAGCTTTCCTACGTGTTCCATGTGTGGGAGAAGCACGAGGTTGTAATTCTGGGCTTTACTTTACCACACAGGACATGCAAGAATTGTGAGCTTCCTCATGCCACTCGTGGGCAGAATTCCTCCCTCTCAGCTTTCTTGCTTTCCCAGATCTGAAAAGGAAGTTTTTCTTAGGTATGGCAAACAGCTGCCTAGGCAAAGGGGAAAGGAAACATGAAACAGTTCCCTCTCCTGCGGCTGCTTCACAGAGATCACCATTTTCATTATCTCCTCTCACTCCACACTTACTCTGCAAAAGCCCTGAATTAAAGTCTTAATCTTGACTTACAGAAATCCTTGTGGCTGCACATGACAGAAGGAAGACAGTTTTTCCTTCTAAAATATCATTAGAAGTTACGGATTACGACAGTTCCTGGGTAGGAAAGCAGCTATCTTCCCCTGTTTATTACAAGCTGCTTATTAAAGAAAAAAAAATTCAGAGCTAACTTTGAACAAATTTTACCACTATTCAACAGACAAACAACAGAGAAGACATTTGTCAGCTATTGAAAAATACGTTTTGAGTTCCGTTTTAAAAATAGATTCACTTGAAAATGAGAAATATTTGCAAATAAGACGAGGCAGAATGCATTATACTTCATACAAAACCAAAACCAAACTTGAATATAAAGGAATAAAAATAGGAAGTGACTCACTTTTGGACCAGGTGTGCTGACGGTGTGTGAACACAGGCTCAAGGGGAGGATGGATTTTGGTTTGCATTGGTCATGCATGTGAACCATTTTGACCTGTACAATCACACTGACAGTTTGGTTTAGTATTTATCTCTCTGGACACTGAATTATGGTCCCACACGTGGTGAAATTTTAACAGCTCTTTTACAAAGCCAGCGGTGAAAAATACACTTTTAAGATCCAACACTGGAGATCTCTGTCTGATTGTGCACAGCAACAGAGCTTCCTGCTGGACCACAAACACATCAGCTCTTGGATACACATTTTATCATTTGTAAGGGCAAGATAAGACCTCCTTCTGTAGTCGGAGATACCGTGCAGCCAGCTGCAAAGATGAAAAGCATTTTAAGAACCTCAAACAGAAGCTGCGACACACGTACAAAACACCCACCAGCAGAAAATAGAAGCCATCAGGTGAATACCAAAGAGCTGGACCAGACACTTGGGATGGTGTTTTCCTGTCAACCTTCACAACGAGGTGCTGGTGTCCCGCTGGCTTGTCCTTACACAGATCTAATGTCCTTATCAATCTCCCAGGGAACTCAAAAGCCACCTCGGAACAACTCAATAGAAGAAAGGACAAGAAATACATTAGTTGTGAGCTACTGTAAAAAGTCTGCTATTCTCAGTGCTTTCCTGAGAAGCATGAAAAACAGTCACTTGCACAGCTGGCAGTTCAAAACAGCCACTGGGAAAGCAACATGAGTGTGCAAGGTGCCTTCAAAGCCTCTGCACACCACAAGCACCAGAGGTTTTTGTCTGAAGATCTAATAAAACACTTCTGCACGATCTCACCTGACTCCTTCAGCAGCTGCCAACACACCACCTTTACCCAAAGTTTATATTCACAAAAGATTTCTTCTTTCACAGAAAGTTTTACTGACTACAGGTGAGCAGGATGTTTTTGTTTGCTTTTGTGCATCTTTCCTCCCCTGCACTTGCCTTTTTCTTTAAAAAAAAACCCCAACGCACACAGAGCAATAAAATAAATTGTACGGGCAGGACACAGAGGGAGCTGAAACTGTACCACAGGCAGGGAGATCCCTGTGCATGGCAAACACAACGTGGCTGTGTGGGAGAAGAAAACAAACACTGCTGCTGCAGCCCATACCTCAACAGCAGACAGAGCACAAAGCTGCCTGCACGAAGGTGAGCTCCTGGTAACCCATCTCCAACAGCCCTGACCTCCACTGTGCAGCTCCCACTAAAAGTATCCCCTAGTTTTAATTTCCAATTTGTCTTTCCAGCCACGGAATTGCTACAGTGAACAAATTCAAAAAGGTACATTTTTCTACCTTCAATTAACTGCATTAGTAGTGTTTATAACTACACGATTGATAAATGCTCCACAGAAGCCGTAATTAATGTATTTTTTCCTTGGAACACACACCGAACCCCTTGGCGCTCAGACACTTAATGAAAAGCAATTTATCAACTTGCTTTGAACAGCTGAATCTGACTCCTTAATGCAGAGAAGTAACACACTTTGCTTTAAGCACCACCACTCCGAGAAAGGAACGTGCGGCGCGACATTCCGAATGCCATCAGGCTCGGCTGGGATTTCGATCGGGATGACAGCGACCAGAGCGCTCATCTCCCTGGGTATGATTCAGTCTGGCTTAACTGGGATCCTTTCCTCCCGGGATGCAGTCGAGCAGGAGATTTGTGCAGATGTGCTTTTGCAGGATGGGGGGTCGGGAGTGCCTCTTCAGGACACGGGACAAAGTTCCAGGTTCTCCCATGCCTGGCACGCGGGCGCTGGGAAAGCAGCAGCAGCAGCAGCTCCGAGTGTTTCAGCCTGGACATGTGTTCAGCTGCTCACAAAGCAGACAAAAATAAAGTGCTTACAGAGTGTTTGAATGCTAATTTCTCAAATTGAGCGTTGCTTTGTATAGTTGACATGTGCAAAAAATTTAAAAAAAAAAAAAAAAGAAGGGAAAAAGAAGCATTTAGGAGGAAAAGTTTGACATCACAGAATATTTTATGTTGGTATTAACCAGTGGAGGGGATTAACCAACCTTCAAAGCCTAAAATCTGAACTCCCCTTTCTCGGAGTATAGGCTAGAGATTTCCAGTATAGAAACTGGTCTGTACTCCATGTGGCAGACTGAACGCAAGGATTACATATTTCCATTGCACATGTAAGTCTGTTTCCCATTCCTGCAGGGTCCTGCTCTCTTCCATTTGTCTTTTGATGCAGATAAAAGCTAATGCAGATTGCAACTGCTGATACAGAGAAAGGCGCAAGACACAGCGAGCCTTTGGACTGAGGAAAAAAGGGACTCGGGTCCAGACTGCTCGAGCGCGTCAAGAGATTGTCTTTGAAACTATAAAACTAGAAATGAAAGCGCTGCGTTTTTATTTGATTTGATCAAAGAGACTAGAAAGGAGGGGAGAAAAAAAACCTCACATCTTATAGATGCAGGGTAGCATTTAACTACTTCACACACGATGTGGGACCAGCTGATCCCAAACAGATACGAATTTGGAGAAAAAACAAAGAGGTAAAGTCACTCCAGCTCTGCAGACACTGCCTGCACAGATCACTGCTTCAGGCTCTGCAAAGAGCAACAGGAACCTGTTTCAAAGCCAGAAAGCCACCGGAAGCACGTACCCAGCCCTCACCACGGGCACAGGTTTCCAGTCTCCAGTGAAGAGCAGAGGAGTGAGCTCCTGTCAAATCACAGAAAACAGACTCCAAAAGTAACAGCTACTTGAATCAATCACTGATTACTCCCTGTTCCAGGGCTCTGATGGTGGGATAGCAGCACACCGTGGCAATCTCCCCAAGGAGGGCTTTGGACTGCAAGCTGCAAAGGGACAAGACCGAAATTCTTGAAGGGAGCATCTGCTCCAGCACGTGCTTGGCACCAGGAGAACGAGGCTCTGCAGAAGTACAAACGGCACTACAGGTAGCAGCTTTGCAGATCCCAAATTGCAGCCTGAAAAAAAGAGATACCTATTGCTGCCACATTCCCTAAGAGAACAGATTTTAAGTATCTGCTCATGGAAATTTCTAACTGCAGAAGGGGAACCAGTTAGATTGCCTCTGGGCTGAAACTATCTAGGTCTTTGCCTTTCACTAAAAATTAAGCAGAAGTCATTTTAACGAGGCAGGCAGACAACAGTCTTGCACAGGAGATCAAAAAGCTCTCCAGATGTTTATTTTAAATGAAATTCAGAAGCCAGTATAAACCAGATTTTAAACACTGAATAATCCTTACCATAATTTGCATGAGAAAAACAGGCAAAAGATTCCATCCTACTGCTCTGAAACTCTCCAGGAACATGCAGGGTTGGATTTTGTTCCTAGATTCTTCAGATAAGAATCTGAAATATGAACAGCCCCACACTGCAATCTGATGGCTGTTAAGAATGTTCTTCCCCTGTGCTGTACACTCAGATGCTCAACACATACACACAGGGGCATCCCATGTGAAGGAAGTCTCTGACCTTCCTCACCAAGACTGTGCAAAATTATGGATTGAAAAGTGTCTAAAAATGTCAGTCCTAAATCTTAAACTTCTTCTCCTCTTGCTACTTTCACTGAATGCCTCCTGATTGTGCAAAAGCAGAATATTCAGGCGTCAATCTAAGTAGTTTGGGTGTTACGCTGACAATGTCTCTGGAGAGGGGAAGAGAAGAGGGGACAGATTTCCAATAGCTCAGACACTTCCCTGGAAGCAAAGCTGCTACACAGCAAAGGAGATAAATAAAGAGGGAAAGTAACACGCCAAAGAACTTTCACCAAGGTCATGTCAGGATGCTGAACGCTCCCCATCTGCAGGGGAAGATTTAGATGCCTGTTCCACCACACATATCCAATCCCCTGTTGGCAACAACGGCCCTCATTAAACCAAACCGGTTCTAACCGTGAAAGAAAGGACATCAGGAAGATGATATTAGCTAACAAATGCAAAAGGAAAACCCAACAGAGGCAGTCCTGGATGGGTGCCTTCTGCAGCAAAATACAGCCCCATGGCATGTGCAGAGAGCCGCTGCGTGCCCTGGGAATGGGCAACACAGGCTATCCCAGCCACAAGGATGGACAGCTCTGCTCTGATCAATGCTAACAGCTCCTGCCTTGCAGCAGAGAGGAGATTCCATACCCATTCACCAACAGGAGAACAGGCATCCCATCAGGGACAGGAGCTTTTAGGACTTTGCTGCTACACAGGGTGACCTACAGGTTGCAGTTGCCTTGCAGTCAGGGCTGGGGACACGTGGCAGGACCCTGCAGACAGACCCTACCATGAAACAACAGCCCTGCCCCCCAAATATTATATCAGTTACTGCTGTGCCCTTAACAAGAGTGTTTCTTGCCCATTTCAGCAATCTGAAAGACACGCTGGGCAAAATTTCAAGCTATGACAAAGTGATCTTATCACTTCTGTGCTGTTCTCGCTACACAAGCCCCTGATTCAGCAGCATGTAATAAAATCTTCATTTGCATGAAAAGCACTCTCTGATCACAAAGTCTTCTGTTCGACAGCCCTCTTCCCATCCACAGTGTAGAGATGCAAGCACCACTGTCATTTTGCCTGTGACTGAGGTGGAATATTTTATTTATGTTTTATTTGGAGAGGCTCTCAATGTTTTAATGCCATCTTGTCCTAAAAAAAAATCCAGTGTTTTTGAATAACACAAAAGCTGCAGACATCCCAGCTATGCAAGCACGGCGAAGTTCACTCTCTAGGCTCACACCTGTGTTTTTAATAACCGTGTCATGTGAAGGACATTTCATATCAGCACACGGTGACCATGAACAGTTCTAAAATGTCTTTTGTATTCAACAAGTCCAGCCTTTTCCAGTTTGCCTTTAGAGCGCTTGGTGTCATGACACACAGCACTCAAAGGATGTATTTCAAAGGAAAGGAAGATGTAGCCATGCACAGAACAATGCACTGCCCGCAACAAGATTAATCGCTGTCATGGGAAACCAGTAAAAACAAGTATCTTGTTATCTTTCTTTACAAAGGGACTGTTAAAGCTTAACTATATTAGGAAACTTTTTCCTTTGGACTAAACCATGAGCCTAATGTATGTGGGCATCCCACATGCCAGCATATGCGATTAATTGGCTCTCGCCTGATGCCGCGGGAGAAAGTCCAACGTTCCAGAGGCAGGATGGAGCTCTCGCACAAGCAGCCCGTGCCCTCTCCTGACTACAGCTCTCCCACCGAGGCCAGCCCCTGCTCCCTGTCCCGTGCCAGGTGACACCACCGCCCATTTCCACCTGTTAGCCATGTCCCACGTGTACACACCCCGACATCGCACCCGGCTCCGAGCGAACTCAGCCGAAGCAGAAATACCTTTCATCACGTCAGCAGTGCGGTCCCCATTTAGAAACGCTTTCTTGCACGTTAATCCAGTGCCAAAACGTGGTGGTGTGGGCTGTGCTGATCCAGAAACGGTGCTAAGGATGCTGCTGCCTCCTGTCTATCACCGCACGCCTCATCTCGCGCATGGCCAGGCAGTGACGGCCCTGCGACAACAGGCACTTTAAATTGGGCAGCTCAGCAGCACATGTACACTGAATTTTTGAACAAGCTATTCTAAGCTGCTTTGCTAGCAATTTCTGGCCTGTGCAGTTTGAAAGCGCACGGTTCTGGCCCTCACAAAGAGCAGACCTGTAAATGACATCTTGAGGATTAAGCTGATTGAGATGCAATTTGCCTAGCAACCATTCATTAAGCAGAGTTCAGAAACAGGCCAGCAATCTATTCCACCTCCTTATCTGAGCAGTAAACAGATAACAGTCTCTACTGTGTCCTCTATCCTCCAGTTCAGACATATTGTAAACAGATTTTTCAGAAGTTTAAACTCCTACGGTAAATCTCCAAGAACAATCCTGCTCTCCAAACACGAGGGATTCGGCTTCACTAAGTGTCTTACAAGCGTGAAACAGCTCTGGAAGGAGGGTAATGCAAATCAAATTGTGAATGCATTTGCAGTTCCTGTGCCTCCAATATTTTCTCACATCAAGCACTAAGAGCCCATCCCAGTTGTTAAAAAAAAAAAACGTTTAAAAAAATCTTAATCACACAAGCATTTGGCATTGCTATTCTGATCACTGTAAAAAACTCAATAAAAATCTTATTCCCTTCCTTCATCTTCTGCAAGGAATCGATTGACACTTCCAAAGTCTTTGATAAAGGCTCCCCCGCTTCAGAGAAGAAAACAAAAGTCACGTCCTCCCTCCCATTAAGCATTTTTTCCTCATAAAATAAGCAAGACAACGTAAACGTCATCAGTGGAAATCAAACCAGCTATTTCAAGCTCGAGAATTTCAGCTGAAAAGATTAAGGGAAATCATGATTTTGCATAATTGTTTCCCTGCAAGAAACATCTGATAATATCCCATTCTGCTCCAAAATTAAACAACAAAGATTAGCACGGACGTATTTAAGACTATATACCTGAATGGTTTGCCTTTGGTGTACAGTTCTTCTGGGAAATCACTGTGACATACAGCATGCTATTACAATTAAATATGCAAGAAAGAAGAATTAAACTGACTATGAATAATTAATACCCTACAATAGTACTTCATAAGGAAAAGTCTGGCTGAATATTCCCGCAGATGAGATATACCCAAACACGAGGCACAGCAGAGCTGGCAGCTTTACTTTTATGATGGGGTTTAAAACACCAAGTAACTTTATGGCTGCTACTCAATTCTAGAGAAGGTGCCAGCCATCCAGGCCTTCTCCTGCTGGATTCCCACCCAGCTTCAGAAAAATGGGATAGATGCAACTGTTGCAATAGTTGCCGCACTGCTCGTCTACATCCCGGAGGTAACAGGCTTTCCAAACACTTTCCATTAAAAGGTATAAAGCAATTATCTGACTTCCCAGTAGGAGAATAAAGCAAATATGATGCAACAATTACTTAGGTGATAAGATCAGGCTAAGGTTGTGAGAAAAAACAATTAAAAAGGGTTGCAAGAGCTAAGGAATGCAGGTTACTTTCCCAGAATCTCTCTTAAGGACAAAGATACCATCAGCTCCAAGAGTCGACCTTCCTGTTTCGAGTTTACTGTTCTGGTGGCTGCAGAACATCAACTGTAGCAAAGCTGAAAATGGTGATTAAAAATATGCTTTTTTTGTTGCACATCATCACCCCTAAAGTGCACAAATTAATATTTACTGAACTCCTTGTAAAATTGATATCCAAATTCTGGCATTTTCCGTCAGACTCCGGTTGGGCCAGCACAGTGATAAATGACACAAATACATTTGTTGCACATTTTTAGCCGGAAATCCCCAGTTCCTCTCCGTTTATCCATGCATGGCACACCCAACACCCCTTCTGGAGACACACATTTGAAATCCAACCAGCGTTTGTGATCACTGAGGTGGAACAGGGCACTGCCACTGGACTTGGTGAAGGTGACAGCATCCCTCAGCTCTAAGCCCCATATTGCTCCAGGAGGGTCTTGCTCCTGCAGGATCCAACACTCCAAAGCAAACACGAGCTGAGGGTCTTTCTGGGAACAGGCAAAGCCATGCTCGAAGCATGCTGGCTTAATATTAATTTCTATTAAAAATTAATAGGATTAAATGAAGCCTGCAAGCCTATGGGCACCAAGGCAGTTATTCTGCCGACGCACTCGCTGCCCGGAGGAGCGGGATGTGAGGGATGGGCCACGGTGTTCCTGCAGGATTCAGGATCCATGTGGCTCATGGGGGGAACAGGGGGCTCTTCCCAACACCCCCAGAGGGACCCTGTGTTCCATCAGTGCTGCGTCACTCCGTCCTCCTGCCCAAAAACCAGTGGGGAAGATGAAACCCTTAAAAGATCCTTGTGAAAACCCCGATGTCTTCCCACCCGAGATCCAGCCTTCTCCGGGCACTGCCTCCAATCCTCACCCACGTGCCCCTTTCCCACTTCCCAGAATGAATTCCCTTGCCAACGAGAACCCTGCAAACACCCGGAGTTTGCGTAAGTTTAACCTTCAGTCCCTATTAATGCTAACGGAATAGGAAAAAATTAACCATGGTGCAAGAAAAGAAGCCTGTATCTGCATTTCTAATTATACGACAAAACACACCACGTGGCAGTATTTCCAAGCACCTTGCTGGGAATAAAATAGCCAATGGACTAAGGCTTCCATTTGGAGCAGTGGATGCAAGAGCAATGAGCACTGAGGCTGCCAGAGTTAAGGGATGAGGATATGAGAATTAAGGGAAGTGAAGTGACATACGCGAATGATGATAACAAAAATGTTAATAATTAGAAAAACAGTCACCTTAAAAATTTAAAATTTCATGATCTCTCCTACTTTTTAATGGCTTAGCCTACTTTTTCCAACCTAATTTGCATGATCAAAATAGGCCTCCTGCCAGGAAGCATTAAAATGGCAGCCCCCCATAGAGACAAAACTCCCTTCACCATACGAGACTGAAGAACTAATAACTATTCCTAAAAACATTTTAAATCCATTAACGTTGTTTAGCAAACACTTATTTAGAATTAGCGCCGCTATCAGAATTTGATTGTGCTCTACTAAAGTGTTCCATAAAAGCCTTTGAGGGAGGAGCAGGTCCCTCCCAAACACCTGTGCCATCTCCAACCCTCTCCAAAAAGCTGAGCACCCTCACACTCCTGAACGTTTTCCACCCCAAAACCCCAAAGCATTCTCCAGTATCAACCAGACAATTCCCAACAGCTCTTCAGGGGGCCAGGCTGGGCAGCTGGAAGGACCCTCCAAGATGCACAGAGCAGCCAGACCAGAGTACAGCATCCCCACTGACCGCTACACTCGGCAATTAATTCTATACACCAAAAAAACCCAGGTTAGTACAAAAATATAAACCTCAATATTACTGATGTACTGAAGATTTTGATTCTGGTAGAAATATACGATGCTTTATACAAATTTGTCCGAGCTATGTGTTATCCTTTCAGTGCCATCTGCACAAAAGCAGAGTTTTATCTAAGCACTGGATACTAAAATAAATCATTTTCTCCATATCTATGATCTTGTTGGAGACAGACGCCACAAACCTGAGAGCTGGCTAGTGCAGGCTTGTCTAGTCACAAATAAAATTACATCCGCATCAATATGATTTATTTTTAATAAAAATATAAGGCAAACCAGGCTCTTCATCTCGAAACAGGCTCAGCCAGCACCCTTCATGCACACAGAAGACATCATGTACGGTGTGAAATTGTCAGAATAAAACTGGGATTGGCACTGTCATTTCCCCTAATAAGAAATACCACTATCAAGAGACACATTTTAATTGCCACACGTAATGAAAAGTACCTGCTCATTCTCCACTTGCTGTATTTATTGCTATTTAAAATCAGGACTACAGGTCTTGGCAGGATATTTTCTGGTGACTTTAGTTTTTTGGAGTGTCCGTGCCCCACCGGATTTTTAAGAGTGAATTTGGCTCTCCAATACAACAAAAATGACCCATCTCTGTCCGTGCACAAACGAGGTTCTTGGGCTGCACTTCTCAAAGCATCTCGTCCTGAGTGTCCCCTGTGAGCGGGGACCTCGCAGTAATTAGCACAATCTGATACTGGAAACTCAACTAATTCTAACACTGATCCCTCAGGAAGGCACAGCCCATGATTTGAGAAATGTTTGTCCCAAAAGACCCTTTGTTTCTACCTTTCAAAGTCACCAAAGGCTGGTAAATAAATTATATTCTGCAAAAGCTTTGTGAATTCCTTTCTGCTGGCTGGATACATTCTCCAACCAGCAGCCACAGCTAAAGGTTTATACAGGATCACTGAAAGCACCAAACCTGTTTTATTTTCTTATACAGAGCAGCTTCTAACATCTGCAGTCACTGCTGTGAGATTGCAAAGGATTTTATTTGCCAAGTCAAGCTGTCGAAAGGACAGATTATAAAAAATAAACACTAACCATTTTCAGATCTAACTTTCCCCCACAGACTGCGTTTTATGCCCTTTCACTGGAAATGTTACATCAGAATAAAATCAGATTTAATTGGCTCTTAAATAACTGAACAGCCACTTTAATTTTATTTCAATAGCAATAATTCATAAATCAAGCAGCTGAAATCCTAGCACGGAGTGACAAGTAAATAGAGCAGAACACAGTGAAGGAGAGCACGAACACCACATGGTGAAAGGTGATTTTTCTCAAACTTCACACATCACCATTTTATGGACATCACAAAGGTACTACCACATAAATACCTGGATCTCAAACCTGTCAGTTCATCAGCAGTAATTGCTTAACAAAGACCAGTGGATGAGATGATCCTTGCCCAACTGGAACTGCTGGGAGAATGGCTGGGATTTTAGCCGTGGATGCAATTTCCCTCATGCACACTAGATGGAAGTATGGAAAAATCTTAATTCTTTCCTGTCTCAAACTCAAGTGGCTGAGATGTTATGTTGGACTTAATTCTGAGAAGAATTTTTTTTGGTTCTTTATCAGCAACTTCACTCACTGATAAGCTCTAAGTAAAAAGACGCCCTAAAATATTAAACTAAACAGTGTTGGAAATTAATAATAAACATAAGAGAATATACAGCAGAAATACTAAATATATTAGTCAGGCTAATTTTTAAAGTACACACATTCAATTTCTGGAGTATTCGAATAATAATCACTAATGAGATCCTTCAGAGACAATTAAGTTACATTTTTTAAACCTTCAGGTTATTATAACAAACACCACCTTGTCAATGAATAGAAACAGGGAATAGAAAAGGTATAAAAGGATTCATAAATGCTGCTGCAGTTCTGACTGGAAAAAAAACCCCAACAGATTTGTAGAAAATAGTGGGAGAGGTATAGGGATACAGAGAACCTGAAGTCTTGCAGAACAAGCAGATCAGAGAGCAGCAAACCTGAATGGGATTAAATTACACACAAATCTCCTGGAAACGATCTTAAAAGTGACTTGTTCCAAAACAATCCATTTCTAAATTTAAACACTAAAGAGTTCACAGACACAAAAACTAAATCAGGCAATGGTGTGACCAGGAAAAGGTGCTGGAAGAGCTGTTTTCCCTCCCCTACTCTGGCTTTTTCACATATTGATTTTCCTCCACGCTCATTCACAAATGCTCAGCAGAGCTGTGAACAATTTAAAGTCGAGGGATGCACGAATTACCAGCTCCAGGAACACACCACCCATTCCAGGGAAAAGCTGAGGGCTTTGCTGTAGCTGAAGAAAATAAAAACCAACCCAGAATCAGAACACACTGATGAGCTGGAAGAGAAGGGCAAGCAAATCCCTAATTTTCCCTGTCCACAACAAAGCCAAAGCACATGACATTCCTCCAGCTTAAAGACAAAAAATTAAGAAAAGCAGTGCCAGAACAGAAGGATGAACGAAGAACAATGCTGGATAAAAGGAAACAAAGTAGGCACAAAGGGCTCCCCTTCCCAGATGTTAAAAAGACATGCTGTTTTTTCATTCCAGGTTTAAAAAAAGATAAGCAGAGGAGGAAGTTTACTTTGGAGAGTGGGAGCACCTGCATAATTTTTTGAAAAAGGTTCCTACAATGCCATTTCCTTCCAACAGAATTTAAACTATATCTATACATACATACATATATATACGTGGTACAGGCTCAAGGCAGGCACCCTAGAGTATTTTTCAAAGTGTTTTCCATGCAGCAACTGCCTACAGAGAGGAACAAAATGAGTGGCAAGGGACAGGGACAGGAAAGGGCAGGACTGTGAGACACACATCCTCCAACATGCAAAGTCCAAGTTTAACATGAAGGCAAGGAGAGGGACAGCAGGATACAGCAAAGGATATGCTGGGGCCAGGAAATGAGAAAAGAATCCACAGCGCTCAACACTGACTTATGTGATATTATTTTACCAACAAAAACATGTAGGAATTTTTTTTTTGCAAGTGTGGCTCCCACCTCAGTCAGACCAGGAGGACTGTCCCAGTATGAGGAGGGAAATTACAGAGAGCAACTGGATGCTAGATCCACTCTGAAGAGCAGAGCATGGTGTTTCACCTATTTCCACTTGCTCTCGCGTGGTTCCCAAATTAGAAACAATCAGAATCCTGCTGGAAACAATATACGGCACCTTAATTGGGTTGGCTGCACTACAGACGTCAGCAATGTATCACTTAGTAGATCATTTTTTGACTGCTTTTTTTCCCCCTTTAATACTAAAAATAGCTGCACTTTCATGGTTCACCTTTTCTACATCACCTTTACTACAGACATCGGAAGGAATTAAACGTTCGCACTCGTTGCCCACCGAAGATCCTACAGAACCCACAGATCCGGCACCTAATTCAGCAGAATTGTACTTAAAGGTTTGTCTCAAGACGTGTTGCACCTACAGAGAACCTGTTTTCTAACACATTTCCCTCTAGTACACCCATCGATGCATCTATTTAAAAGCCTGGAGCAGTTCATTTATCTCTAAATACATCAACAAGCCAGTGCTCCACGCATTCCAAGCGCTCCAGAATCCCTGCACGGGACTTGGGAGTTCACATGAAAAATCTCTCCCAGTTTTTATCCCCAAGTGCTACACCCCCACTGTTCCCTACCAAAGCCCCGCCGCAGCCAAACTACATTCCTGAGAAATTATTCCAAGAATGAAATATCACCATTTTCCTCACAAACCCTGGAAACTTGGGCAAATCTTCACGCACAGCATAAACAAGTTAAGCAATGGGAATACTTAAACGAAGCATAATTCCTAATGGGGGAATAATTATAGCAACAACAGAACAAATACAAAATGAGTGGGGAGGCATGGAGAGACAGCCAGAATGTGATGAAATAAGGAAAAGGGACTCATAGCATCTATGAAGTTGGGTCAGCCACGAGCTACAGCTGCTGGTTTTTTAAGCATCTATTTAAATCAAATTACTAAAACCATAGAAACCAGCAGCAGATGAACACAGAGGTCTCTGTCAGCTCCAGGTGTAGGCCAAGCTATGCCCTGCTTGGACAGTAAAATCAGCTTTTGAAAGAATATAACCCTTCGGAAAAATACCTCTGGGTAAAGTTCAGAACAACTTTTCTGGATGTCAGCCAGCAGAATGCCTGTTCAGGAGCCCTGTTCCTCAATCAGTATTTGGAAAGCTTTTCTTTTTTTTTGAAAGAAAAAAGATGAATAGTGTGACAAATTCATTGTAGCATTCACAGTCAAAGTAACGATCTGCAATTAAATGAAAAAATTGCTCCAAGATCTGTGCGGTGAGGATTTTAACGCGAGTCACAACGGGAAAATGGGAATGTGGCATACCACACAAGGAATAAAAAATTCAATTACTCACTTCCCTTCCTAGTTTGAGAACGTTTAAAATTGTTTAAACGTTTCAAATGCTGAAAAATGGAAAGGGTGGGGTGATAGACCCATTACAGATGCAGAAAATGGTGAAACTTTTACTCATCCTCAGGGGCATCTTACCCCAAAAACAGCCTCTGAAGAGTCAGCAGGCCCTGGATGCAGTGGACTACACAACAGAGTGACCTGTTACTCACCTGCTGGGTGTAGCATTTCAGTGGACTACGTGTTCTTAAAGCAATTATTTAAAAGTGCTGATCATCTGTTAAATAACTCAAATAAGGCTGTGGCTACATTCTTGGTGGCGTATTTAGCAATTCCATAAATCCCAGAACCCTGCAAGTTAGCAAGCTTTAGAGAAACACAGAGCGGACGTTACTTTATCTCTCACTTCATAAATCCGTGACTCTCCTCGCTGAAGATGAGTGAGCCAGGAACATACAGGATATAAAATGTTTTGATGATGGAGGTTTTTGGTGTGGGGGCAGCCAGGCCAACACCTTCTACTTCCTCCTCTCCCCACCTCCGTGTGCTAGCCAGTAACAAGTCATGGTCAAAAATGAAGAGGAATAAAAATGAATGGACAAACCAATGTGAAAAAGTAAACTATTGCACTGGAAACACTGATAAAAGTTTCTATCCCACATCCAGGCATTTCAGCAAGTGCAGCAGAGGACACAAGCTGAGGCTCCTGCACATTGTCTGAGCTTCTGGGAAACAGAGATACTTCAGTCCTTGACAAAAATCCTTACTTCTCCTCTTGATCTGGTAACAGTTCCCAGAAGCAAACATAGATATAAAAGCTTATCTATCAGAGGACAACTTGAAACAAATACAAATAAGGCTTAAATGAAGGCAAATATCCAAGCTGCAGAGAACACAACGGTTCCTTAATTTCACATTTGGAGAAAAAACAATACTATGTGGACATTCTCCAACATATTTTTAATGTTATTAACAGAAATAGCACCCCAGGCTGTGCTCAAGCTGAAAAAGTGTGAAACTGTTTGCAATGTGAAGTGAAAGGGGGATCAAAAATACCATCTTATTAAATGGCATTTATCTGGTGCTAAGTGAATTATTTATTCAATTGAGAAGTTCACAAAATGACAGGGGGGTAAATGCAAGCGAGGTCACTCCTTCATGTCAGTATCAAAGCTGATCCTTAACAGAATTTAAGCACCTGCCTTTTCTTTTATCTCAGCACAAAATGAGATTTCTTTCTTTTTTTTTACACTTCAAAAGCCATGTAACACAACAGAATATATGCCAAGCATGCAAAAACAGAGCATGCCAGCATCTTTCAGCAATCAGCTTTCCCTTGTCATCCATTATGTCAGATTTATCTATTTTTGCTTAATTCTTGCTCCAGCAATACGCATCCATCCTCTCTCCAGACTATCAGGCTGGTTGGGCTGGAATTCAATACAGCTTCTTAAAATAGTGGAGAAATATCGAAAATATTTGAAGCGATGCCTGTGAATTACAGCAAATTCATCAACTCCTCTTCCAGCTCCTGCTCGACCTGTGCTCTCTCAGACAAGGGGCAATTTTCATTTCTTCACCTCAGAAATTCCACCCGGTGTAAATATCTTTTGCAAAATAAATAGCCTTTCTTTAATGGAAGCATTTCTCTGTGAAAGCTTAGATTCTGTGTTAATTGCAAACCTTACCCTCTGACTCTTACTCGCTTTTGATCCAAACCTTTCTCTACTGAAAATTAATAGCGAGTGCATTTGCTTTCAAGTTTGCTTTCTGTTATCACTGCTTTTCCCCTCCAAGTTTCCAGACCCTCCAGACTGGCTTTACAGGACACCAGACCCACCTGAATGCTCTCCCTGAATCCTTCACTCTGCTGCTGGCTGCAAAACTCTGCTCTCTCCACCTTTAACACCTGTCAGAGCCTTGAACATCATCTTTCCCCACTGCTTTATGCACCCACTTAAACAACGAGACTCCACCAAGTTCAAATTCTTAAGACGAAAAAAGCCCTGATCAGAAACAGGCTGAAAGGAAAATGCAACTCTCATCACTCTATTCTCTCACTGCCTATGGAGCACCGAGCACGGGGTTTTCTCAGCCGGCTGCTGAAAAAGTGTGTGCAGTTTCCACAGTGCACACACACACACAGAGTCACAAAGCCCCGACACGTCCAGGAGGATTTATTCCATCACAAAGTCACCACCGTTGCTCCAGCACAAATGACATCACTTAGGAACCCAACCTCATCTCCCGAGAGCTCCCAGCTCCCTCCTCTCCCGCAGCGACCGGAGCAACAAAGAAACCGGGTTTGTGCAATAAAGAGGGAAAAAAGTATCGCTGCAAAAAGTTTTCCAGATAAACTTATATTTTCTTGAGAACGTGACTACAGAAAAATTAAGGACTGTAGAAAGAAGCGAGTAGAACAAATTCTGGTTGAACTGACCAGCCTGCATCTGCGATTTATCCTAAACTTGTACCTAGTGATACCAAGAGAGACGTCTGTGAGCCCTCGCAGGTGTTGCTCGGCGAGGTTCACACGCTGCAGAACCAAAACCATCTCAGTACTTTGCTGCACGAGTGGACTGAGAACTGGAGTCCAGGTCTGCAGTTTTCTTCTTCTTCTTCAGACACTTCAAAATTGGTTGGTAGGGAATAAAAAACGACGGATGATTTATTGGTGATACCTGCTCCCTGCCCATGGCAGGGGGCCGGGACGAGATGGGCTTTAAGGTCCCTTCCAGCCCAAACCAGCCTGCGATTCTCTCGCAAAAAGACACTTTTCTTGGGAAAGAATCACACAAAGGATGCGCTCGCACCGCGACCACAATCCCCCCTTCCCCCTGCCGGCACTTCTGTCGCGATGGCTGACGCGCTATCGCGATCCCGGGCCGAGTGCGCGGTACCCGGGGACAGCCAACGAGGGCGCCGGGGCTACCGGGGGGCCTGGGAGCTCCGCGCTGAGCCAGGGAGACTCCGGGGAGGCGGGGCAGGAGCGAGGTGTCGCGACAGGCGGCGGGTGTCGCGACAGGGGGCGGGTCGCCACACCGGTGATGCCTCAGCGGGCGGGGGGAGGGGACACCCGGGGAGGACAATGGCTGGGGGGGTGTACGAACCGCGGCGGTCCGAACCGGGGG
>WEIT01036907.1:0-22643 GCA_013389985.1 Dryoscopus gambensis | reverse complement strand
ACCCCAGTGCTCCTCAAGCCTTCCAGCCCTCCCAACACACCCCAGTACCTCCCAGCTCTCCCCAGTGCTCCCTGCGATGCCCCGCATTGCACTCGGGTGTCCCCCGCCCCGAGGAACCCCAGTGCCCCTCGATGCCCAAATGCACCCAAAATTCCCCATCGCACCCTGCACCCCAGCCCACCCTTGAGCCCCCCAGTCCACCCCAGTCCACCCCAGCTGCTCGGTTCCACCAGGCCCGGAGCCCCCAGGGGACGTGGTGAGGAAGGAGAGACGGAGCCATGGTTCTGCAACCTTTTTTATTGTCCTGTGCCCGTCCCCAGGGCCCCATCACCGTGTCCGTGCCGTGCCATTCCGTGCCGTTCCGTGCCATTCCATGCCGCGTGCCCGGCCGTCGGCAGAACCGTTACCATTACTAAACTCAGTAATGGTAACGGTTTCCCCGCCGGCCGGGGGTCCCTGGCTGCGTCCAGACCTTCCCACACCCCGGGATGCCCCATCCCACCCCCAGCCCGCAGCCCGCGGCCCACACCCCTGGCGCCCCAGGCCGCGGTCCCGCGCCGGTCCCGGCGGGCGGTGGTCGGTGCAGCCCGGGGAGTACATCATCTATACTGTAGTGTCTCATAGCCAACTTACAGTATACGATGATATCCTGCTCGGGACAGCGCGCAGAGGGGAGCAGAGCCTGCAGGGGAGAGCGTGGTTGGGGAGCACAGCCCGTTCCCAGCCCGGTGTCACCCCCACCCCATCCCTGTCACCCTCGTCCCGTTGCCTCCTGAGCTTCCTGGAGGCCTCCCCACCTTAGCACGTCCCTACCTGCTCTTTATGCTTCCCAATTCCACCACCCCAGAGCAGGACAGAGGTTCTCAGTGGCTTTCCCACCCAGGTATCCCCCTAATCCCTCCTTGTGGCCCCATTCCCACCACCCTGGAGAAGAGCAGAGGTTCCCAATAGCCCCCTCACCCCAACACCCACTAACCCATCTTTGCCCCGCAGTCCCGCTGCCCCAGGGTGGGATTGAAGGCTCCCAATTCCCTCCCCACCACAGCATACCCCTAACCCCTCCCTGTATCCCAAATCCCAGCATCTCCGAGCAGGACAGAGGTTCCCCAAGCCCCACCTTTGTCTCCCCCCAGTCCCACCCTCCCTGAGCAGGACAGCAGCTCCCCAGGTGGTGGCACCTACCTATGGGGGTGGCACTGGGGCTTTGTGGGGCGCTGGATCTGCACCCGCCTTATAAAACCTGCTCTGCCTCATCTGCATATCTCACATCTGCACTGCACAGCTGGACGGGGCCCTTAACCCCTTCATGCCCGGGGAGGCACCGCCCTGAGCAGCTCCCCCCACCCAGCCTGGCATTGTCCATGGGGGGATGTGGGGATGTGGGGCTCTCAGGGGGGCCACCCCCTGTGTCTTTCACTCAGGGTGCTCCCCCCTAAAAATGCCTCATCCTCCCGCGGTCACCAGGATTATCCCTTCCCAGAGCTGTGGGGTCCCTCAGCTGGGAGCTCCCCATTGCAAACGGGTTCCCAGTTGCTGGGCAGTGGTGTTGGACAGGGCAGGGGGGCAGCCCGTGGGGATGGGGCCCAGGAGGGACATCTGGGAGTGGTGGGTGACTCTGCAGAGGCACCCACAGGCGAGGTACAGGGTACACGTGGCTGCAGGGAGCCTGTGTCCCCCTGGGGTGGGTGACCTCTGTAGTGCTGTGCCCCTGGCCATATATGCTCCCCTGAGGGACATGACCCCTACCAGTACATCCCCAAAAAAGGGATTTGCCCTCCTGCCTTTAGGGACACCCTGGAAATACACTTCCTTTCCCAGGGGGATGTGGCCCTTTGAGGGATATCTCCCCCAGTTACGGGTCCCCAAAGGACACGCTCCCCTGTCCCCTGCAGGGATGTTTCCCCAGCTGTGTACCCCAAGAACATGCCCCTCCTGACCCCACACACGTGTCCCCAAGAGGGCTGTGTCCCCTCATTGTACACAACCCTGGTCATACTTGTTTCCTGACCATGCATGTCCCCAAAGTGTTGCACCCCCAGACCATGAGTGTCACTGCCCTGTGCATGACCCTGGTCATTTGTGTCCCCCAGCCCTGCCTGTCCCCACAAGGCCACATCCTGCAGCCGGTGCTGTGCCATTGTGCCGCATTGTTTGTGCCAGGACAGGCTGGCATTCCTGGAAATCGGCTGTGGGGAGGTGATAATCCCCTGCGGGACCGGGACCATGTGCACAGAGTCCTGATAAGCAGCAGCCTCCGGCTATCAGGGACCCTGCCCTGCCACACAAGGTGTCCCTGGATCTGCTGTCACCTCTGGGCGACAGAAAGAGGGGCAGCATCGCCCACACTCCCCCCAGCCTGGGCAGACCCTGGCAGGAGAGGGGCACAGGGTCAAGACCTGACCTCAGCCTGATCCCAGGGCATGAGGTTGTGGGGAGTTGGGGGCTGCAAGGGACCATCCTGTCCTGGTTTTGGTCCCTGCTGTGACCCAGAGGTGTCCTGGAGCCTGTATTCCCCAAACTGTGGCACGGGCACCCCAGCATGTAGAGCAGTGACACAGGCAAAGTGTCCCTGAGTCCCTCAAGCCCTGCCAGCTGCCGGCGAGTCCCACGGGATTATTGCCATGGGATTATCTCCATGCTGGTCAGTGCCTGCCAGCCCTGCTGCCTGCTCAGTGCTCAAGGGCAGCCCTGCCCTGTGGCCTTGTACCCCTCAGAGGTACTGGGGGCCTGAGTGTCCCCCAGGCTGGTACCACAGAGCTGGCGTGGGGACCCCCAGGTGCCACAAGAGACCCCGGTGTGCCACAGCCCTCCCAGCAGCAATGCTGGCCCAGGGCAGCGTGTCTGGCCCCAGATAAGGAGGCACTGGGAGCTGCAGAGCTGTCCCCACCCTGTCTATCTGCAGGGCCACCCTGCGGGACACACAGGACAGGGCCTGTTGTCCTGCCCTGTGTTTGGGGGGACACGGAGGGTCTGGAGGGCACAAAGAAACTGTTTCCCCCAAGGAGGGCAGTGCAGCAAAGCCCCCCATGCCAGCCCCATGCTTGCAGGGTGACCCCGAGCAGGACAGGCACCCCCCAGAGCCACCCTGCTGTCCCCCAGCACAGGGAAGGGTGCGTGGGGCTGGGACAGGACTCCGGTGGCAGGACAGAGGGACATGAGCTGCTGCCACCAGCCTGGCTGCTGGGACAGACAGACACCTCCAGCCCTGCTCCAGACCCCGGGGTGCCACTCTCTGGGGTGCCCTTGCAGCGGGCACCCACTGGGATAACCCGGGCCGTGCAGGGGAGCTCGCTCGGTGGCTCCTGGCTCCAGACTCATCCCCGGGGCAGCAGGACAAGGCTCTACCCCCACGGAGGGCTGGGACACACAGCCCGTGGGGACACGGGGAAGCCACCAGCTGCCCGGAGCTTTGCAGGAGCAGCGTGAGCCGGGACCTCACCTCCACGCACCCCTCGTTCCCCCACCCCAGCGGGAACACTCTGGGGCCAGCAGCCCCCGGCCAGCCCAAGCCATGGCTGGCAACGCACTCGGGGGTGCTGGGGCGGGACAGACGGGCGTGAGGGACGAGACGGAGCCCAGGCAGGAGGTGACAAGGGTTTATTATCTCACAGCAGCGGCGTGGCGGGCGCAGGCACATGCANGGCAAGGGACAACGCCGGGACAGACCTGCCCCCGGCCCTATGGCACGGGGTGGGGGCACTGAGCTGTGGGCGCGGGACCCCCGAACGCCAGCAGCCCGCAGCAGTGCCGGGCTGGCTTCACACGCGGGTCCGGCTGTGCCGGCCACACTGAGCACAGGCAGCGAGACAGGCGGGGAAGGGGCACGGGCCGGCACAGGGCTCTGTGGCACTGAGGGGAGGACGGGTACACACAGGGGACAGCCTCTTTCACACCGTCACAAGGCAGCAAAGCCACTGGCCCTAAGAGGCAGGGGGAGGGAGGGAGGCAGGGGCAGCTGTTCAGGCTGTGCTGGAGGAGCCTGTCCCCACCTCAGTGTCCTGCTGGTCCCCCACTCACCTCTGACCCCCACCCTGCTTGTGGGGTCGGGAAGTGCCACAGGACCTGGGGACAGCAGCCACAGCGGCTTCGCTGCCCCGTCAGGGGATGGGTGGCTTTGGCACAGCGCTACTTTTTGGTATTTCTGGTGGTGGGACCTCACCAGGGCTGAGCTGGGCTCTCCCCTGCCCCGTGGAGCTCTCCCTGCTCCAGATCCTATGAGGAAAATTCCCCAAGGGGAGCCAGCATGGGAGAGGGCAGCACCCACTGCCAGTGCTGGATTGTCACCTTCCTGGGGGGGTGACTGCCACCCACCCAGCCTGGGCAGGGCTGCTGGCACTGCGGGGGCCCTGCGGGTGAGGGACAGGGACAGGGAGAGCCAGCCACAGGCACAGCTGTGGGCAGAGGCAGGGCTGGGACAGTGCCCAGGAGGGTCACTGAGAGAGGGCAAGGAGCCCAGGGGAGGGGGGTCCTGGTTCTCTTGCTCCACATCCCAAGCCTCTGCTCTCAGCTCCAGGTGTTCATCCCAGGGCAGAGAACAGCAAGGCACTGGGACTGCAACGCCAGACAAGCTGCCAGTCATAACTGGGGATGGGATTGGCCTGAGACAACACAAATTTAATTAGAAAATAAATCCTCTCCCAGCCTTGGAATAAAAAGAGCAGCAGACAGGACATGCATCTTTCTGGCCCTACAAAATAAGGCACCAGTTACAAACGAAATTCGGATTGTCTTTGATATAAAAGGAATTCCCACGTGTCGAAGGCAGTTGATGTCTGAGTGCATAATAGGGAGTGATCTTCACTAGCTTTGGGTCGGCCAACCTCATTCCTTGGCCTCGGTGGCTTTCTGGAACAGGGGAAGCTGCAGGAGGGGAAGAGAGAAGCTGTTAGGGCTGCAGGAGGGGGTGGCAGGGAGCTGCCTGCACTCTGCAGTGGCCAGGGCTGGGGAAGGAGAGGTTCCCTGGGAGGCTGAAAGCTTCCAAGCAGGCCCCTGTGCCCTAGGAGCAGCTGGCATTGCCAGTTGCCAGTGCCCAGCTCACCTTTGTGAGATCCACACCAGTGATGGCACGCACGGAGGCGGGGATCTCAGCCAGGAGACGGTTCACATTGGACATGGTGCTGCCCTTGTCTCCGCTGAGAATAAGGATCTCATCCACTTTGGAGAGGGGAGCAGACACTTTGGCAGCGATCTGGGGAAGTAGGGATGAACAGATAGTCAAGGAACTGCTTGGCAGCTCACTGGCAAAGGTCCCTTCAGGACCTTGCTGTGCCCCCAGGAGACCTGGCCCAATCTGGGAACTCCCCCGGCCCACCTGGAGCAGGGGAAAGCTGCTCCCTCCTCACCTCAGGCAGCGCATCCAGCACTAGGGCCAGCTGGGCAGCTTCTCCATACTTCTGGAGTGCTTCTGCTTTCAGCTTCAACCCCTCAGCCTCCGCCATCCCAACAGCCTCGATCACAAAGGCCTCGGCCTCTCCGATCTTGCGGATCTTTTCCGCCTCCGCCTGAGCAAGGAGGATTTGCTTCACCCTGGAAAGGGAAACGCAGCCCTGTGGCAGCCCGGATCCCGGCAGAGAGCCCGGGAGCCGGAGCTCAGGGCAGCGCTGTGCTCCCACCTCCCCAGCCCAGGGCAGGGGCTCACTCACTTCTCGCCCTCGGCGATCTGCTGGATGCGATAGGCTTCGGCCTCGGCCGGCTGCTTCACGGTGGCCATCAGCTCCTTCTCCATCCGGACCACCTCCTTCTCTTCCACCTCGATCTGCTTCTTGCGCTCCACCACCTCGATCTCGATCTCCTCCTGCCGGATCTTCTGCTGCTCCCGGGCGCTCTGGAGCTCGTAGGCCAGCTGGGCCTCTGCAGTCTGCACACGGGGGAGAGGAGAAGAGGAGTCTGGGCCACGAACTCCTGTGCACAGGCATAAGGACCCCGAAACCAGACATGACTCCTGCTATTGAACCTCCTCCCAGGGGTGACATCCCAATCCTCAGTGCTGCTCTTCCCACAGCAGTTGAGCCCAGCCAGCTCCAGGTTCAATCCTCCCCACCCTTTCCTCTCCTCCAAGTCCCACTGAGTATCTGCAAACGGGAGAGGAATGTGCTGCAAGGAGCTCACAGTGACACACAGACCTGGGATCTCCACCTCCAGCTCTCCTAACAGATGCAGGAGGAGGAAGCTGACAAGTCCCAGAGCCACCAACACCATCACAGACCCTCCAGGGAACAGCAGTGGGCTGTGGGATACTCTCACCTTAATGTTGACCTCCTCAGTGAAGGCAGCTTTCTGCAACTCAAAAGCCCGTTTGGAATCTGCTATTTTGGTATCTGCAATGAACTTGACATCCAGCATTTCTTTCTTGCACTCTGCCTCCTGCAGAGAGGGAACAGAGAGCAGAGCCTCAGGGCATGCAGTTGGAGCAGAAGAGGCTACTCCAGGGTAGCCCGGCACGTCTCCGGACTCACCCGAATGCCAGCATCCCGCTCGGCTTCTGCCACTCCAATGTCTGCATCCCTCTGGACAGCTGCAATCTGAGTCTTCCCCAGGGAGCTCAGGTAATCCACCTTATCATAGACATCCTGGGCAGGGGAGATAAGTCATAACCACTTCAAACAAGTGACTCCATCTCGCTCCCTTCCCACTGAAGCTCAGGGCGGTCAGGCCGGGGTCAGAACATGCCATGTCAGCTGCTTGAAACAAACAGGGAGGGCAGGGAGAAGAAGGCCATCCTGACATCTTCCCTCACTCCCAGGAGGCTGGGTTATCAGCCAGCTCTCTCCACAAGCCTGTTTACAGAGGCAGCTATGCGGCTGCTCCTGGCCCAGCTGCCTGGATACAGGACATGCTGCGGCGGCTGTCATGGAAACTCCCAGAGGGCTGGGACAGGCTGTCAGCAGGGGAGTCAGGGCCAGGCTCTCTCCTGCTGCTGCTACAGCTGTGCCCAGAGTGCAGCACCCAACATCTGGGCGTACCTTGATGGTGAAGCTCAGGATCTCGATCCCCATGCGACCCACGTCGGGAGCTGCCACCTCCCGCACCAGCTTGGCAAACTGGTCCCTGTCCTGGTAGATCTGCTCCACTGTCAGGGTACCTGCAGAGGGGAGGAAAGTGAAGCACTTTATTTGGAACAGGTAACAACGTGGGTCTGAGTTCAGCAACAGCCTCGTTGTCCCTAATTTCTTCAGGCCTAGGCATAAGGGTGTAATCCTCTGCCCCTGCAGTGGCGCCAACATCTCAGTCTCACAAGTGCAACCACCGCCCACACGTGCTACCTGTGGCCCTTGGGGACTCAGACATCTCTCACTGCAGACACCGAAAACTCATTTATCACAACGCCCAGCCACGCAGAGGGAGCTGCTGGAGGGGAGATGCCACCTCTGCAGGCGGCAGAGGAAGGTCCCGTGTGGCTGCGTGGTGGCAGTGATACTGCTGGGACCAGCCGGCTGAGCCACTCGAGATGCCTCCAGGGGATGAGCCCCTCCTTACCCAGGATGGAGCGCAGGTGTCCCTCCAGTGTCTGCAGGACCACGTTCTTCACATCCTGCACGTTCTTCCCCAAGAACTGCTCACAGGCCACAGCCAGGAGCTCCTTCTCGGTCATTATCTTCACCTAGAGACAGGAGACAGAACCAAAGGCACTGAAGGTGCCTGTCCAGGAGGAGCAGCAGCAGCAGCAGAAGCAGCAGCAGTACCACCACCAGGCTGCCAGGCCCCCATGCTCCAAGCATGAGCTGTCACCATGCTGAGCCAGGCCACTGGACCAGGCAGCGAGCCCCTGCTCCCTGTGCTGCTGTCCAAATCCCTACAGCAGCTCAGCGTGGAGGTGCTCCCTGCAGCCATCTGTCCCACAGCAGTGGGGACAGAGCCTGGCCCTACCAGTCCCAACTCACAGAAACCCTACAAAAAGCCCTGAAATACCAGTTCAGCCACTGCACCAACACCACAGCCAGAAAAAAAGCTGGCTGTTACCATCCCTGGCCAAAAGCCATTTTGTTACCTTTCTCTTCCTCCTCTTTCACTAGAACTAATTTTTCTGACCCAGGAAAGGTGGAAAACAAAGAAAGAGTCTGACAAACCCAAGGAGCAGCTTGGGAACAGGGGCTCCATTCAGTGTTCCCTGGAAGGAGAGATGAGACAATAAGGCCACAGCACACTGGTTTGTCCTGCCTGCAGCTGGGAGCTCCCAGAGATCCTTTGCAACGACTCCAATGTGTCATGGTCAGGACTTGGCTGTTCTGTCCCACACGGTCAGTCTGGTGACAATCCCCAGAGGTGGGATACAGCCACCCCAGCAATGTTTTCACTTCCCACAGCCAGAGCCTGGTGTAAAAGCACCCCCATTCCAACCAAGCCAGGGTCTTAGGGTGGTCCTGCTGGTTATAGAGCTGCTTTTTTAAAGGCAAAGTGAATTACAAATCCCTGTGGGGTGTGTTAGGCAGTGGAGATCTGTGCTCTGCAGCACCCAGCTATGAGGAGCTGCAACCCACCAAGACGTCAGCTCCTGGTGGCCCTGTCCAGTCTGAGGGCTCAGGCAAAGGCTGGGCACAGGGACATTCTGTGCCTGGCAGCACCAGAGAAGGAGCAGGTCCAGAGCAGCCACACAGCTTTGCGGATCCCACAGCACCCTCTCATGGATGCAGCTGGGCTGGGCAGCGCCTCCTGTCCCACAAGGAGCTAGTGGCACCCTGACCCGCCCCGAGGGCCTTGGCTGGACCTGGCTCAGAGACTTCCAAAGCCACAGATGCTGCACAGGGGCCCTCAGAGGGTACCAGCCCACACTACTGAGGGTTTCACAGCCTACAGACCTCATCCTGATACCTCTAGAGCACTTCCAGCTGCAAAAGCAACACAACTCTTTCTTGAGAAGTCTCGTCTGACAGCCCACGCATCCAAAATGATCCCTCTGGAGCCAAACAGCAGCAGCTGGCCCCAGCCCTGACAGAGAGCAGGACAACTGGGGCTGACTGTCATCTTCTAAGGGGACAGGAGGCGGACTGTGTTAGACACAGTGTGCTAGCCAAAACTCACCTGTCACAACCCTGCCCCTGGTAATGTGAAGAAACACCAAGTCAGGCTGAGCTTATTTCCTACTGTTGCTTCTCAGACTGGGTCTCCTAGTCAAAATGTCAAACAAACTCAGGCAAGTGTGGCAATCCTCCTCTGCATTGTCCCCAAAGCCTCTTGGGATCCTTTCGGGGCCAATTCCACAGTGGTTTCTTGTCCCTACACCCCAGGCCAGCAGTGTGCTCTTCCCACACAAGGGGGAGTTGGGAGAGCTGCTCTGGAGCTGCACCCGGGAGCGTGAGCCCCGCATGAGGCTCCTCTCACAGCAAACGGGAGGTTTTTGCAAGTATCAAAAGCAATTAGACTCAGCAGTGACATTTATGGTGAGCATCTGCCAGCAATTCCACCTCTGCAAACAATCCCCATCCTCGGGAGCTGCGGGGAGGACAGAGCACAGGGCAGGATGTTCATTAGGAGAAGCCCTGCGGTATTTAGGAGCAAGGAATGATTCAGCCTCTGGATAAAACCAGCCAGCATCCACTGGTGAGCCCTGGACAGCCCACGGGAGCCTGCCTCTGTATGGAATACAGATCCCAACCTCCAAAGCAAAGGCTGCACAAAAGAAACCGGAGTTGGGCAATTTGTGTTCAGCGTGTTTTGCAGGGTTTCGGGCAGGGCACTGCGACACTCGGTGCTTCTCAAATGTCATTCCCATCAGAGGGAGAGCCCTCGGCTGGCAGGGAATCAGAGAGCCTCCATCCTGCAATCCCGCGTGCAGGATCGATGCCGCCGCACCCTGCTCCGGCCAGCTGCACTCGCAGTGAGGGGTGAGCACAGAGAATCCAATTAGCTGGAGGCTCAGGAAAATGGTACAGAAGGATCCAGAGCCCGGCGTGGCCTAAGGCAGCAGCATCCCAGCACCCACACAACACAGGGAAGACGCTACTGGTGAGCACTCATTAAATCCCTCCTCAAGAAAGGAACAGCATCCTTATGCACATTAAGCTTTTCTATCATTACGGCAAACACTTTAAAAGCTGTTTCTCCAGGAATAATTAGTTTGCTTTTTTTTCCTTTTTTTTTTTTTTTTTTTTTTTTGCTCAAGCCCTTAAAAGAAAAATGTTTATCTCAAAAGTACTTGTGCAAAATTAAGGTAACCTCTGCCATGCACATCCCCACCAGGCTTGAGGCTGCTTTCTGCGTGGCAATTCCTTGGATCCCAGCTTTAAAATTAACTGTCAGGGGAAAAAACGACCAGTGAGAAGAGAGAATAACATGAATAAGATGAACTGGGGCCTGCATTTTTAAATCAAGGCACCCGGTGATCCAGCCCTCTGCTACCAGACCATTTTGCAGGCAATGGAGGGATTTCTCAAAACTAGGACAAAAGGGGATGCTGGCTTCAGAGAAACACCAAATACAGAAGGAAAAGCCTACAGATTTAGGAAAAGAGTGTGAAGGGAGGCATGGGTGCACACATTTTGCCAACCATGCAAAGACCACTGGGGTTATGTGACACCTTAGCAGCTAAACAGATATAAAAACTGAAAAAGAACTGAAAGATGGATATAAAGTACTGAAAAATTGAAACCAAGGGTGGTGGCTCCATGAAGGATTTTGGTCACATCACTGCATCACCCAGCAGCTCCCCTTGGCTCCAGAGCTCCCCACAGGGAATGTGGCAGCCACTCATCCTGTATGACAACACACCTGGACATGCCTTGGACACACAGTGACCACAGCCCTGTGTGCACTGGGAGCTGCTCTTGGTTTGTACACCCAGAATGAGCTGTCAGGAGCAATTTTCAATCACAGCATCCATCTGTCTATTTGAGGAGCCCAATTCCCTCAAACACTAACATTTCCCTCCCAGCATCCTCCTCAGGGCAGGACCTGGCCCCAAGGACAGCCTGTACCAGGACAGCAGACCTCAGACTCCAAGAAGTGCAGGGTTTTGGTGTGCTGCCACAAGCAGCAAAAGCAGGTTCTTACATTTGAAGAAAGCTGGAGAGAATCAAAATTCAATTCCAGCCAAAAATTTTACACGCCAGTTTAAGTGCCTGGAGGAGGGACTAAGTTCCTTTTTTTAAGCTTTAACTCACCGTGAAGAAATACAAGGTCCAAGTGCTAACAATAACAATCCAAAGGAATATAATGCTCGATACCATCTCAGGAGGTTATGGGTCAGTCCTGTGGGGTCACACACAGCTCCGAGGGCACCACAGCACATCAGCATTCCACAAACACATCAAGTCACCCCCACACACCTCATTTGCCACGCGGACAAATGAGACACCAGAAAAAAAATGATTTTGGGGAGAGGAGGAGAGGTCACAACCCCCTTCACCACATGGAACATGCTGGAGTGCGTTCATACCAACAAGGACAGTGTGGTTTGGTACAAGGACTTATTCCATAGTTGGCTTCTCTCCCTGGACAACAACCTCTTAAGGGGGAAAACCAGATGTAAGTTAGAGACATGCATTCCTGAAATGATGTTTTGGAGTTACTGTACCTGTGCCACACCTGTGACAGTTATAGCTACCCCCTCCGCCGTCTCTACGTCCTCACACCTGGGCTGTAACGTCATTATCTCTAGGGAAATCCTGCCAAAAAACGTAAAATATTTGCACGTTTCCAGGTTATACACACTCAGCTCTTCCCTTTGCATCTCCTGCCCCGGGCTACCTGCTGCACTCATCACAGGTAATGCAACACAGGCACAGAATGCAGCCAAGGGACCACATCTGTGACTGGAGACAGACTGGGCACTGCGGCCAAGAAATAGATTCTCAGATAATGCTTAAAGGCAATTTATCAGCAAAGGCTGGAATCCAGACTGGAAATGATCCCGTGACTCTTTCCCTCCTGCTGGGTTAGTGAGGGGCCAGAAGCTGCAGCGCTGGGACCCCAAAGGGCCCTCTGTCAGAGGCTCGTTGTGCCACGCTGCCCAGCGCCGTGGCAGCACGGGATGGTGTCACTGGTTTAAAAGCACAGCACGGAACTGGGATGCTCCCACCCCCCTCACATGAGCACTGGCGCTTGGCAGAACCTGGCACTGATGCTGAAGAAGCAGCCCTGGGTTAGCCCTACCACAGCCCTACCCCCTGACCTGGTTCACCTGTCCCTCTATTTTTCCAGTGTCCCGTGACCCAAAGGAGATGGAAATAAGTCTCCAGTTCTTTATGGCCATGCCTGTAGAGTATCAGGCACCAGGAACAGATCCTGCAGCTCCAGAGCTTTATCAGTCACCCCAGGTGGGC
Organism: Dryoscopus gambensis; assembly: GCA_013389985.1. Lineage (NCBI taxonomy): Eukaryota > Metazoa > Chordata > Aves > Passeriformes > Malaconotidae > Dryoscopus > Dryoscopus gambensis. The sequence goes on along the minus strand of WEIT01036907.1, from coordinate 10,386 downwards.
TTGAGGTACTTTGGTCAGTCCCAGCAATCTGCAGGTCACAATTTGGTAAGACAAGGGACATCTTTGGCTGTGGCAGGTTCTGTTTCAGGAAGCCAAGCCTGGCTCCCATGTCAGCCATGACGAGCCGGAAAGGCATTGGGAGTCAGGGCAGGGAGCCACGGGGCAGAGTGTTTGTGTCAGTGAACATTAGGTCAAACATCTGAACCATGAAGGGGCTGCCCTGGGCTGCTGTGTGCACACTGAGTTGCTCCAGGATTGGCTGGAAGTGCTGAAACCTATCCCTGCAAGTTCATGCCTGCTTTGGCCACTGTCCTAATTAAACTGGCACGCGAACTGGGAGCTGATAAAACACATCCCACTGTCCAGGACATGCACAGGCATTTTTAGCCATGTGTTCACAGGTTTAATCAGATACTGCAGGATTTCAGCCTTCTGGAGGCCTAATCTAGACTTGGAATTTAATTCCCAAACTGTGCTGCTTCTTAGTTCTGTTCACAGGGATGTTTGGTAATTAATGGTTCATAATGCCAGTCCTGTGTGCTGCAGCTCATCCGAGGTCTCTGTGCTGTACTTTCAGAGGTGACAACATCCAAAATGGGCAGTGTCTCCATGTAGAGGAAGAAGGGCTGAGTGGAAATCCACAGCCAACACTCCAGAGCCAGGCACAGTTGCAATTTTGAAATGGCACAAAACCTGCCTTCCCACCTGTCCCAAATCCTGTACAGAATCCAACCTGGCTTGCCTGTGCCTCCACACAAAAGCAGATGCCCTTCTGCTCTCCCCCACACCCACAATGGAGACAGTGCTGGCAAGGAAATGGCTACAGCAGGAGCAAATGTTAGGTACAGCAACGCTGAATTTGGAATTTGCCAGGGATGTACCTGTCTGCATTACCTATTAACTGTGGAGTGCCACAGGACAGTGCTGGAGAAGGAGAAGGGGAAGGAGAGGAGGGTATGGAGATTTCAGCTGTCCCGTTAGAAAACCATTAGCTTTCATGTTATCCTGCTGCTGCTGCTGCTGCTGCTGCTCAGAACAGAGGGATAAACAGTTAGACAGGGTGTTAGGAAGCTGGTGGATTATTACCTGTGCAACCCCTGTTACGTACAGTGGGACCCCCTCCGACGTCTCAACATTCTCGCAGCGACAGAGGATGGTCAAAACCTCCAAAGACACTCTGAGCAGGGAGGAGTAAGGGTAGGACAGCAAATACACAGAGCAGTTACCAGAGAGTAAGACACTTGTTGCAAAGGACAGACGAGACTTTCAGGTTTCAGCTTTTCCCTGTTCAGTTTGCCTTTCTCCCACTGCCCGCTCCCAGGGCTCCATCATCAGCTTCCCTGGTCACTGGGGGGGAATTTTACAGCATCCAGCAGCTTCTTTTAATGAGGATAAACAGGCTGGGGGTTCATCCCCACCCTGCACATGAAACTGAACCATCTATGCCATCCTGGTGTCAGCTGGAGTTCTCTGTTGAAGTAATCTTTGCGCACAGAAAAATTCCTTTTGATAATAATTTAGATGCTTCTATGTCAATATTTAAGAGAGGCCAGAAAAATGAAAGCGCCAGGGACCTGGTTACCCACCCCTGGCTAAGGCATTGAGGAGAGAAGCTGCTTCCAAGTGCTGTCCTGGGAAGCTGAATTAACACCATTTGGCTCCCCCAGAGGCATATTAGACCACGCTGTCTCTCTCACTGCTTTTATTTCTGACCCCTAAACAGGGACAGCGTTTTCTCCCCTTGTTTTTCCCCAGAGCTCAAGGTTGCAGCAGGGTAAGTGCCCAGCACCCTGCCAGCTCTAACTGTTCCTTTTGTTCCCAGGTTAATGCTACCTGGCGGGATGCCGCAGACAGCAACACAATTGCTCCTGTCTCTCTTGCTAGCAGCACTGGCAGCTCCAGAAAAAATGTCCTAATTTCAGAGAAGGAAATCTGTCTCACTCTTCATGTTAATGCAGCAGGCTCCATCTGGGGCACAGTTTATGGCATTTGAGAAAGGAGAATTAAGCCCCACATCCCACGGCACGAACTGGTACGGATTTTAAAGCAGAAGATTTGTTTGGATGCTGGAATCCCTGTCAAGAGCCCCATTTGCTAAATAATGCCCAGATCTCTACCATATAACAGCTCATTCCTGGCAATCCAGTTCTAGGCCCTGGATTCAGCCTATCCTTAACTTAATAAATCAGCCTCCCAAACGTATCTGATCTCCTGCACTGGGCAGGTCAAGGTCCTGCACCGTTCTTTGCGCTTCTCACAAAAGAAGACGAGAAGCAAGAACCATTCGTTCAGTTAACAGCTCTCCCAAGAAGAGGTCTCACGAAAACTTGGGAATGAAGCTTGTCTGGATCAAACGCAGCCCTTAAACACTGAGCCCACAAGCCGGGCCTTTCCTTCCCCTCCCACCCCCCATCATGTGCAGAGCGAGGGCAGCCACATGCTCACTCTGTCTGCTGGTGGCAACACAGGTACAGAGAAGAGGTTGGAAGAGGCTGTAAGGGTTAACTACAACCTCTGGCCATCATTCAGTGCAAAACCCAAAAGTCACGTCTTTGTCCTTTTCCCTGTTATTTTTTTACACAGACGGAGGAAACCGGCATCAGAGAGCATGAGGGATGTGTTGGGAGGGAGCATTCCTACAGATCCTAGAGACAAAGAGCTGTATTAGCAGGACACAGCGTGTCAGCTCAGAGCCCAGACTGTAAGCAGCAGCAAGCAAAATCCACAGCTGAGGAAAGGGAGAGCAAGGAAATCCCGTGGTTTTAAATGGGAACAGCCTGCTCCCAACGTGAGAGCAGTCAGCAGATCTTGACAAAGAGAGACTTAAGGAGCAGAGGGGGGCACTGGTGCACTGCAGGCCACAAACTGGTTTGTTAGTGGGTGAGGGGTTGGGCCACACTGGGCAGGACTTGGCTCCTCTTGTGGACACAGAGGCCATTTGAAAAGTACTTCAGCTGAAAGCATGTGATTTCTTTTTGCGTGTGTGTCTTTTGCACTGTGGCACCCAGCTGTCCCCATGCCAACAGCCAGCAAAGAACTCCTGATGCTCATCCCTGGTTTCACACGCAGTGCCTGGTCCAGTGTTCCTGAAGATACCGCTGACAGCCCCACTGGGATGATTTTGCCAACTTCCTACTCCAAAAGCCCACAGGTAACAGGGGTCTCCTTACCTTTGGGTGTCAGTAATGCACCACCATGCCCAGGCCCAGCCTCCATACACATATTGCTTGTCATCAGAGCCACAGCAGCCACCTGCAGCACAGCAGAGAGCACAGAGACATCAGGATTACACACATGCACGTGCTCTTGGACACGGAATAACTTACAAGCAGAGGACTTCGTGCTCTTCCTCCTCCCCATGGGCTTCACACAGCAGTTTTCCCAAGGCAACCCTTTCTGGAATTGTCTTATAAAGTTGGAAAATAGTATTTGTATAATTCACTATGACCAACAGTAACACACAGAAAGTGACTGTATCTCAAACCAGGGCTTTATTTTAGTTTTGTTAAGCACTTTTAGCAACCTGAATCACTATCTTCAACTGTGATGTTAACTGTTATGGAAAGTCACGTAAGAAATCCACCTCCTTTCCCTCACACCACCCTTAAATTCCCAGAGATGCTCTCAAGTCAGCATTGGAGGAAGGAAGAACCCTTGAGCTCCCAAAAAATACCTCCTAGTTCTGGCTTTTGCAAGTAGCACAGTGTCTGATGCTTTGATGGTCCATCTCAGAATCGGATGTGCCCAAATTCAGACAGCCTCCAGAACTCCTCTGACACATTTAAGATTTGATCCCAGTGAAGCCAGAAGATGCTGTCTGGATTTTCATATCTTTTATTTAAGGAACAAGACACCTGCTGCCTGTCAAGAGAGCACCCTGCCAGTGATCAGCCCCAGGATTCATGGCTGGGAAGGGAGGAGCTCTGCAGCTCCCCGGCTCGGACCAGGGCTCGGAGCTGCTGACTCTCAGGCAGATTGAGCCAGAATTCCCTCTCTCATCTGCTCTCCATAATCTCCGTAATCACTCTTACTACAGCAGTGCCCGAGGGCCTCAGCAAGGCGAGTGCTGTACAAACAGAGCAACAGACAGTTCCAGCCCTGCGGGATGGATCTCTACAGGCAAGACAGAGCCGGCACAGGGGAAGAGCAGGAACGCGGAAAACAGCGCGGCTGTGGGAGCTTTGGGTTGTGGGAGGGGAAAGGGAGAAGGACAAAGCCAGCAGCCAGCAGCCCTTTCAAGAGAAATGACCATTACTGTTTCCTGCAAGAGGTCAAAATGAAGAAGCAAAAGCAGCACACACCTAGGCCAGTGTGCCTGCAGGGCCCTCCGACCGCAGGAGGGGACTCTGTCCTCCTTCTCCTCCTCCTCCTCTTCTTTCTCCTCCTCCTCCCAATCCTGCATTTAGCCATCTTCTGCCTGCTTCCAAACACTGTGTGCTTCCATATACTGGCCACATACTGCCTGCTTCTCTGGCTTCCATGCAGTGGTTGACAAACCAGCAGATGAGCCCCATCTACAATTCTTCACCCTTGCATTTCATTAAGAATTAAACACAAATGGGAAAAGGCTTAACACACTTTTTCAGATCTCCTGCGCTGCACAGCCTAGAGGAATATTCTCCTGTCACCTCAGAGCCAGCCTTTGGATAGCTTCTTCCCATAGCTGGAAGGCTATTTCAGCCAGGCAAGCGTTAGAGAAGCTGATGATACAACATCCTGCAGTAACCACAATGCCTTTAACGTTTCTTGGAGGGCGTCAGCCTGGTTAGCTCAGCCTTTCAGCCAGGCCCTTGTTTTCCAAGAACAGGAAGGGAGGTGTTCCTGGCAGTTGGGAAAAGCAATACCACACGGAAAGGTATTTTATTTCACAGGGTCTACGTGGTCTTTACCGAACCTCTGTTAATTGTTTGTTAATAAAATCCTGAGAAAGCTCTGCACCCTAAACCCACTGCCTCTCCACGCAGATGTTCCTCTTCTTCTGTAGGAAATGCGAGGAAATACCTTATTTAGCATCACACCCAAAACGAGCTCCACATTTGCTTCCTGGTGCTACACAACACAGCTGCAGAGCACAGCCTACTGAGCTAGATTATATGTCAAAAACTGTTCAAAGCCTAAAAAAACAGGGAAAACGAACACATTAAGGAGGAGTGGGATGCCAGCCAGTTGCTTTCACACACGCTGGACGTCTGAGCGCAGCAGAGCTCCATCCTGGTAAGGCTGAGGAGCTGAGGGTTCATTTTCCATGGCAGTCCTGCCACCTCTTTCTCAATTCTCAGGCAGCAAGTGAAAAAGGAACCAACAAAGCGAAATCTTTGCAAGGCTAAAGAATGAACCCTCTTGCACAATGAGATTTGGCAGAGAAATTGCCTTTTCCAGCTATAATACGCCCACTGTTCCAGCAGACTGGGTCTCACAGTCGCTTGGCCATCACTTCCACAAACATCCACCGTGCCTCTTCCGGGGCAGTGTGTGGGGCCACAAATGGAGGATTCATGGCCAGGGAGCTGCCAGCCAGCTTGGCCTCTTCCCAATGAAGGGGTCTCATGTTCAAGCAAGAATTCCCAGAGCCAGGAGAAAGTACGTTGTCTGTTTGTTTGGGGTTTTTTATTATGAAATAAGATTAATCGCTTGGGAGTTGGTAGATGAAAGGAGCTCTCAGCAGATGCAGGAAGCGAGCAAGGAAGAACGTGAGCCTCAACAGTTTTGGGGACACAGGGCTCAAAACATCAAAGCTGGGATGATCTGAACAAGCTCTGTGTTGTTTGCTCTCCCAGGTAACTCGGGCGCTGAGTTACCTCTCTGGCAGGAAGTGGTGAGTGTTCCGAAATCAGGTCATGGTAAACAGGCTGCTGAGTGCAGGCAGACCAGGAAAAAGTTGGTAATTGAAAACAGTGACTGACAGGAGATAATGCAGAGATAGAGGAAGGTAAAAGGATACATAAAGAAAATCACATCGTAAAGCAGGGCCCAGACTAAAGTCAGTGTCTGGTTCTTAGGCCCCGCTGTGCATATAAATTAGGCTTTGGTCACATGCAGAAATGGTACAAGGTTAACAAAAATTAATTTACAAAGATGCAGGGCTCTGAGCTGAATCCATAAAAGCCTCTGATGGTCACGGCAGCAGATGAAAGCAGATTACACTGGCTATCTTGTTCTGGACGTAGTCTATATGAAAATGACTCAATGAGTAACAATGCTACAGAGCGAGTTTAAAAGCGCATTTAGTAACTCATCTTGTAAACAGCAACTCAGAGAAGACAAACAACAATGAAGCTACACAACAAAATCATAGAGATACTACCCCAAAAATTCCTTTTGGAAACCAAAAGGAAGGGCCTGAGGCTATTGTCCACCTCCTTCTCCTGACATGCTTTCTGAAGAGTAGTTTGCAGGTCCTGGATATTTACCAAGCACATGATAAGGGAAACCTCGAGTCCCCTGCAAAAAGGTGGAGAAGCACCTCCCGAGAAGGAAAGATCCCTGATGAGCTGTGTAAGGGCCCTTCTGAGCACGCATGACTTGAGACCTCACATGAGACCCAGCTGAAGCTGCCTGCTCCCTCCCACAATCTCCTATTTCTTTTGAGGCTGAAGAACTGTAATTGCACTGCCAGCTTTTAGGTTTGGGTGGCTCTTGCTGCTCACCACGTGTTTCCATGAGACATGGCCTGGATCTTCTTGTTCCGTTTTCATGCGATAGACTGTTCTCACCTAAGTGTAAATTCTACATTCCTCCTTCCTGAACTGCATCAGATTTTGTTCAGCCCATTGGGTCAATCTCCAGGGTTTGTTTTGATCCTGATCCAGCTCTTCAAAGCTCTCGAAGCCATTCCCAGCTCAGTCTGCAAATTCAATAAGCACATTCACGATTGCATTATCCAAGCCAAAACAAGGAACTTACTCGATAAATTCTTTCAGCTGAACAGTGAGCTACTGTCAAGTTCCCTGGCAATGGTTTTCCAGGCAGCTTCATATTAATTTCATAATATCTGAGAAACCAGTTCCTTCTTGGACTGTGGACTGTAGGTCTCTTGCAGGAAGGGCTTCAAGAGCTTCAAGAAATCCTTACTTCAGGCTTTCAACTTAGAAGAGTAACATGAAAATAGCACAGGCTCAAAGACATGAGCAGTTCTTGAGGGGTAAGAGGGATGCAGTAACAGGATGGAAGAGCTCAGAGCAGCCCTGGAAGGGTTACATACCCCTGACTGCTGGCATACAGCAGGAAATTACTACACAAAAGTAGAATTAACTGCTAGCTCTTCTTTTACTTTGACAGACATCCAGGAGCCCCAAAGGGTGTTGCACTACAGTAAAATTTGAGAAACTGGGCTGGAGCATATTTCTCAAGCTGACTTCTGCTCACCTGAGGGGGAATCAGATTAGCTGGACATGGCAAATACCTCTACTTGTGTTCTTCGAGGTGTTACAAGCAATATATTTGTTTCAGTAGTCTCCTAGGAAATAAAGTTGGCTTGGCTGGGTTGCACTCCCCTGGTTTTTTTCCTCCTTTCACTCCCTAAACTCTTGCTGAAGCGGGAGTTTGTTCTGACGCAGGAACAGGGAGGGCTGTGCCCACTTTCCCTATCACATATGCCCAGGTGTTCCCCTCAGAGCTCCTCTGCTGCAGCCTTTGCCACCCAGAAGGAAAATGCTTCAGCTGTAGAGATTCCGGCAATGCTGTTTGGTAACTGTTGGATGAACGTGGTCACTATAAACATGTATTTCCTTATTACGACACTCTGTGGAAATATTGTAGCACTGTATTTCAAGATCAGCAGATCGACCCTCAGCCACAAAAGCTGCATTTAACCAGACCGTAACCCAAACCCAGCATTTCACAGCCTGTTTGGTTCCCTGGTGGGAACATTCAGACACCTGGGTGAACAGGTACTTTGTGGATCTCCTTGAAAACTTGACCAGCTCCAGCTGTGCTCAGAGCAGGCTCAGTGATGCGCCAGGCTCGTGCCAAAGCCTCCTCAGACCTTGCACCCACAATCTGGGGAGACTCAAGGCTCTGTGGGGCATCCTTACAAATCCTGGGCTCCACGATTCACCAGTGGATCCATGAGCAGTGCAGTTTCTTAGAAGGATGTTGCTCTGCAGGGGAAGGACGGCAGTGCCAGCAGAGCGCTGAGCCGTGCCTGGGAAGCAGCTTCCCAAATAAGGCTACAAAGCCCCACGTTCCCAAGGCACAGCTGGCTGCTCTTTGAGCACTGGAGGAACTCGAGTGTCTCACAAGAAAGTGAAAAGAAAGAACAACCCTCCTCAGAAAAACCCACATGCCAGGGGAGGCCCGGGACTAAAGGCCAAGGGGCACAGGCTGAATAAAGAAAGTAAAGAAAACCCTCCCAAAAAGCGAAGTGTTTCAAGTAACAACCACATGACAATTCCAGACTGCAAGCCAAAAGCCTGCCTCTAATAATATTTGGTTTATTTAAATTGAATTAACTAAAATTTATTCAATATTATTTTGGCTTACTGGTAATTATTATTGGTTTCTCCTTCCCTGCCCCTCTCTCCCCAAATCCAACTTAGTATCACACAAATTAATGCTGGCCCACGAGGTCCTCCCTGCTTTTCCCCGGAGGAACACGGCTCAAGTTCCCGGAATTTCAACGGCTTGTAGCTACACCCTCTCACTAATGCCCTGGCAGTCGCTCTGCACACGGGCACAGAGGAGCTGCAGGGCCCTGCACAGCTCCCAGTTGGTGCCCTCAGGACCCAGCAAGTATCTGCACACTACGTTGGGCAGCAGCTGAGGAAAACCAGTCCGGTGGCAGCTCCAAACCCCATCCCAACTGGCAGAACCCGGGGTGATCTCCGCTCGCTTCCCAAAACGCAGCTGCTCTTCGAGGAGTGTCCCGGGCTCGCCGCTCCTGGCTGTGGAAAAACACCACGCCTGGAGCTGCAAGCAGATGCCACAAATTCCTGCTGGCTCATCCTGAAAGCTGTTTTGTCAACTCCAGAGCTGAACAGAAGCAAACCCAAGCTTTGAGACTAAAGGGCAGCCCAGCACACCTGGAGCACAGCTTCCCAATCTTCCCCTGAATGTGGCATTTCACCAAGCAGTGCCAATTTTGACAGGGGTCTCTTTGGAGGGAAGCACAGCATCAGCTCTGGAACCCACTGGGAACTGCAGAGCAGGAAAACTGCAAGGAATACTGCTGCTCTGGGCAGCTGCTGGGTGCAGTGTCTAACTCCTTAGCAGCCACCACCAGAGCAGGCATATTTGTTTCCAGAACTGCAGCCTGCTCCTGGCATTTCCTCAGGAATTCCTGTAACAGGTCTGTCATCCAGATGAACTGATAACACATCAGCCTGCTAGAGGCTTTGGCTCCAAAACCACAATAACATAGTTGCAAGCGTGGCAGAGCTGTGACTGAGGCACAGCCTTGATGCCCACATGCGTTTTCTACCGGGTGCTCATTACTTTGCAGTTGGCCTCAGTCTGCCACAGAGTGAAGCTCCCAGCCCTCACATCACCTAACAATAATTACTTAATAATAATCCTGTCCGCACAAAGCCTGGTCCATGCCAAAGCGCAGCCCGGAGCTTCGGCAGCATTGAAGCAGCTGCAGGGTGAATCAGACACGGGGGATTTCACTGCTGGTTTGTTTAACCCCAACCTCAGCCACCTCTGTCAGCTGCTGGTGACATTCCAAATGCCCAGTGGGCATCACCTGCATCCAGTGCCAGCACCAGTGAGAGCCCAGGTGACGTGCTGGTGAGGAAGCAGCAGCAGGATGCGATGGATGAAGACGGGAAAGCAGGGACGAGCCTGCAGGGCTCTGCCCCAGGGGGATGCTCACACCCAGCTCCCCTTCCCTGGCAAATCCAACCTGCCCCCGGGAACAGGACGGCTTCCCGGCAATCCCAGGCAAAGCCTGTTGGCGGGGACCCAGAGCTTTGCTGGTGCCACTGCCTGACATCACCTGAAATCGGCAGCATCGGAGGTGCTGCTACTGGCACTGGACCCCACCCTGGAGCCCCGGGGCTCATGCAGGGACCCCACCCCGGAGGCTCAGCTCCATTACAGCATCTCCCATCTCCCTGTCTATTCCCAAATCACTCGGGGCCCTCCTAGGCCAGGGACCCCTGGAATCCCTCGGAGTGCCCTCACAGCCAGGACCTCCCCAGTACCCTCCTCCTCGCACAGCCCATCACAGAGACACCCCCACCTCCCACAGGTTCTCTCCATGGCAGTGTCCCCCCTGACAGGGACCCCTCAAGCCCCTGAGAGTCCCCTCACAGCCAGGAGCCTCCGATTTCCCCCTCCGGTGAGGCTCCATCACAGCGACATCCCACTCCTCGCAATTCCCTCAGGGCCCCCCCGTGATGGAGACCCCTCAAATCGCTGAGGGCTCCCTCTCAGCCAGGACCCCCA
>WEIT01036905.1:0-11088 GCA_013389985.1 Dryoscopus gambensis | reverse complement strand
CTGTACACAGAAGAGTTAGGACTTAAGAGGGGTCAGAAAAAAGAAAAATTAAACAGTGCTCCTCTAATGTATTGCATGTATTTAATTTTAAAATTTGGCTGGAGAGTGAATAGATAGATTTCTTTCTTTCGGAAATCTTATTCAAAGATAAATACAATTTACAGCCAGGATTTCTTTTCTAGTGTTCCAGCTAAAGTCTTCTCATCAGAATTTCATACGTGTTCCGTTATTTTTCTTATTAGGTTCCAGTTACTGAATGGGAGTGAAATACCTGTATTCTCTATATAGTATATTAGTTAGTGACCACAGAATGAGATGCACAGGCATAGCATGCTAAACAGGGAAAACAGTCATTAGAAATGCTAAAGAAAAAGATGTCTATCTCAGAATTCCCTCATCTGTTCACCTGTAGCCCTGCATTAGACAGGACTATGGAAATTAATGTGCAAGTCTCAAGACTCTCCTTTCCTTTCACAACCCTGTTGGAAAAGGCAGAAATCAACGTTTTGCTCCTGGGATGCATCTGCAAGACAGAGAAGAGAACGTGAGTGAGAGTACAGGAGGGAACCTGAGCACGTACATCAGTGGTGAGGAGCTGCTCCAGAAAGCCTCAGCTCTAGTCCTCATCCTCAGCAGCTTCCATACTTATCTAAGACTGTTAAATGAAAATAGCATAAGAAATGTTTGAATCAGAGCCCAAAATTATTCTTCTTTTCCTCAAACTTCTTGTCTGTGAATACTCTCACCAATGAGCTACAACATAAAGCTGTATTTTGTGCCTAGTCTCCCACTCCTCACAAGTCTTTTCTTCTCTTTGTACCCTGATGTGACCCCAGCAATGGAACAAGTGCTGTCTTCCCTTACCCTTTTGCCTTCCCTGGCCTATGGCTTTCTGAATGGAGAGAGCTTGTGCACCCTTGCATCCCCTCAGGCTGAAGACAGGATATCTTCACCTCCCAGCTGGTGGCAACCTGTTAAAGCCCTTTAGTGATTATGTTACAGAATGCACATTCTCCTCCTGTGTTTCTGACTGAAAACATTTTGTGTTCTTGTGGTTACTGAACTTTAGATTGGGCCAGAAATTCCAGAGAGAAATCTGAAGCAGTGCCTACAGGAAAGCCTGATTGTGAATCCCAAATAGCTAATTGGAAGACACCGTGCTGTTGAGGTCTTCTACAAGGACACTAGCTTGGGTATTTAAAGACAGAATGAATAATGTACCACGGCAGAGCACTGTAAGACACAATGAAAAAACTGTCCTGAAACATTCTTATTGCAATCCTAGTATTTTAATTTCCAAAGTTACAATCTAGTTGACATATTAATTCTGTTAAGGACTAGAGTTTAGACATCTGGACTGTTTGTGAATCCAAATTCCATTACACCTACATTGCCTATGACTTTTATTCCCCCTCTAATAATTTTTACACTATTTTAAAAATTATGAAATTGAAATGTAAACCAGCAATTTCTGGGAATAATTTGCTTTGGTTTTATGTTTATTTATTTATTTTTCAGAAAACTACTCTGCAGCACCATCTAGTGAGAGTGAGAAGGACCAGTTATACTGTTTCCATGTTTGGAGAATTTTCATGTGTTCGCAGCTTGCATACCTTCCCGTAGTTCCAATAGAAGTAAGAGAAGAAATGCGAAGTCTCCATGTAGAGTGTATGTGTGTATCCTCTGTCGTATCAGCCATCTTGAACCGAAAATCTGCCTCAGAATGAAAGGCTTTGTTATAGAAAGGTATAGAGACCCTTTGAACAAGGTGCATTATGGACAGAATACAAAATACACCTGGACTATAAAATAATCTTCACTTTAGAACCAAATTTCCCACGTTTTCATTTTGCTGAATCAAGCACATCATTAGCAGCTATCAGCCTGTTGTTAATGACAGTGTAATTGACAGAAGAATTTGTTCCAGTAACTAATAGGGTCACTAAATATTCAAAGCAGTGAAGAAAATCCTACACAGTAAGAAATACAACTAGAGATACAGACCCTCTTGAGTGTTTAGGGCTTGCCTAAACAAGGCAAGGGTTAAGGGTGTTTATCTATGTAAATGTTTCCTTTGAAGGTGGAAAAGGTCTTCTAAGGAAACAAAAAAATCTATTCATAACTATCTATGTAGGTGCTTATATAAATAAATAAAAACCCTACATTAAAAAAATCCATCACCACATTCTATGGTAACTACTACAATTCTGCTTCCTGCCTGAGTTGACTTCTAGCTGGACCAGTTATCTGATTGTCTGATATGGCAACTCCCCACTGTGGTGATGGCAGCCATATGGCCATTTCCTCCAGTGTCAAGTGTGTAAGACACATGCAGAGAAATACAATTACTCTCTTGCAAAGAAAAGAAAATTTCAGTCTTTTTGACGCCAAAAGAAATCAGGTTACTTTAGGTCTTATGTTCTCAACCATAGGCTAAATGGCATTCATATTTTTTTTCTTCTGTTTTTAACAACACTGATAAAAACACAGATCTTACAAATGAGAGTGACATTGGTACTTTTACATGAACAGCAAGTGCATTTGTACTAATACAGAACATCTGTTAAGAGATAATTCCTGAGTCTTGCAGGCAATCAGTTTCTCAGAATTCCACTGAAGTATAAGATGATTATTACAACAGCCAGTTTTCTGATCCTCCAGAGACAACTGACTAAATGGAAGTAATGGACCAGTAGACTATCAGACCACCTTTCTACAGCTTTTGCTTTGTCAACTCCAACTCAGTTCTCAAATTCAGTTAGAGCTTGCAGATATAAATGGATGTTAATGGAAATGAGCCTGAAATTTTATGTCCTTTAGTGCAGCATAGTCTCTGGTTCTGTCTCTATAGAACACCAAGAATACATCTTATCCTAGGTAGTTAGACTGTCTGTAATAATAACATCATTAACAGTAAGGATTTTCAATTTTAACTGTAAAATACTGGATCCAGTTTACCAAAGTCACAGAACTTTCGTGATGAAACAGAAACTGTAATGGAAAAAAATATTAAGCTTAGAACTTCTTGAATTTAAAAATGAACTGTGGATTTATAGATTAAGAGATTGGATAAATGGGCAATTTTAAGTGCTGATAAAATCCTGAACACACAAAGTAGTCCACGACACTAATTTATTAAGTCTTCTCAGTGCTTAGATTTTTCTAATGCAGGAACATATAGTTTCACCAATGGATACTGCTATATTCTACTAGAGAGGATGGATATATTCACAGAAAAAAATAATATTCAAAGCTGGATATTTAAGGCCTTTTATATTTCAAAACATCTAGGGAGAAAAAATAGGTATATGCTAAATTATAATGCATAAAATCATAACTTCTGAATACATCAAAATTTGCTATTCCTCCTATATTCCATTCTGCTATGATCAGAATGCAATACTGTATGAGCTAAATAGGCTGAATTTGAATGTACTGGTTTCGTAATAACTTTACACTTACTAAAGCCAATATGCCTGCTGAGTCATTGTAAAAATTCTTAAGTTGCCTAAGTCTCCTTCAGCCTTTCCTTATGTAAGAGATAAGGAGGCAAGAGATAGATTAGTTCTTATACAATGGGTTGTACAATAAAGCAAAGGGACAAAACAGTGAAAATGTTTTTAACCTTTGTTTTTTCACTTACTGTGAATGGTGAACTGACTTGTACATGAACACCAAGCACACCAAAGATATTTGTATCTAGTTCTAAAGAAAGAAAATAAAAATAGAAGAGACTGGTACCACAATACTCAAAAATTGCCCCAAAGCCCAAATTTAGATCAATTTCTGCTTCAAAATTTATTTGCTGTTCTTTATGGGAAGTGTTTAAATATGATGAATTTCTAAAAAGGGGTCAAAACTATCAATGAAAAGAGTGAAAGATAATCAGAAATGAGAAGATAATTCCATGTTTCACTATAAATGAACAGCAATATTAAAAAAAAATTTCTTTCCATGTTTGCTCAAATGGGGTGACTGAATAGTTACTGAGGTGCAGCCAGCAGATTATTTACTACCACGTTATGGTCTTTGTTCTCAGCAGGGCAGTCACTCACCTTGCACCTGTCCATGAAGTGTTCAGAAGAGCTCTGCTAAAACAGTATATTTCAGTTAAAGGGAGGGCATCAAGGTTAGGTGGGGACTAGGCAGCAGAGTGTGAACTGCTTCCAGCACCATCACAAGGGATTCAGGGAGCATCCAGTCAGTATCTCAGCTGGATTTGGTGTTGCTGGATAATTGTCACAAAGGGGATGAAGCACTCAAAATTGTTAATTCTACTATTCCCAATGCAACTGGTTTTTTTATCAAAGAGCAGAAATTGAGGAAATGTATTTTTATGACACTGAGAACCAAAAAGTATCTTTCATGTTTAAATATTAAAGTTTTAAGCTAACAAATTCATTGAGATTTTACACCTAAGCACAGGCATTTCAGCTATTTAAAATAAGATTCTAGTGAAATTTGATCATGTTTTATAACAAAATATGCACTTTATTAGCACAACAAATGTGAGGAATTCAGACCCAAACAACTGAGTTTTTAGAGATAAAAACCAGTTTTTCTACTGTATTTGCAACTGACAATTGTCAGTTGTCAACAACTTGCAACTGTCAATTCCGTTGACAAAGAACTTATTTGAATGCTTAACTCATGGATCACAATGGTTTCTAGAAACCTCTCATTAAATGTAAAGGTCCATGAACTTGAAACAATGTCAGGAAGAAATACTTTTCTTATATGTTGTCCTATTCTATAACTAGTGTAGCAGAGAAAGATATTGTCTATAAATATTAAAAAAAAAAAATAGGACTGCAAAAAATCGTATGCAAATTGTGCTCAATATGTCATCGCATCTATCAAAAATAAAATCAGGGTGCACCTGGAAACACACATTTTTATATCATACATAACATGTATTATATTTTTATTGCTTACTGGGACTGCTGCAACACAAAAATGAGGTAAAGATCAAGTACCAAGCTACTGGTACTTGCCCCTGAGGGCATCACTAAGTTTTCCTTCCCTGATGATTGCTCAGGACCACAGTTCAACCCATCCCAGTGCTCTTGGTGCCTGCCCTGGTGCTGCTCTAGGATTCCAGGCTCCAGCCTTGTCGCTGACTCCGTCTGATTTGCTCCCAACTCGACTCCATTGACTAGGCATTGCCTTGGCTTGTGACTTGCCTGTGACTTGTGACTGTCAGTGAACTCTGAGACCACTGACTGGTGCTGCAGGCTGTGGCCAGCCTCGTGGGACTGGGTCACCCTTGTGTCCCAGCTCCACATCCCTCGGGGAACAGCCCTGCTCACACCACTTCCTTAGTGGTGGCATAGTGTTCTTTCTGCTCTTTCACCACTTGGGTATATATTCAATAAGCAGCATGGATCACACTGGATGGTTCTAAATGTTTTGTGATATAGGAGAAAAGAAGTACTGTTTGGATGAACAGTAATATTGCATTCTATGAGGAAATGTTTTCAACCAGTTCATATGCTTTAGGCTTATATTAATGACTTATTTGAATGATGAGAAATTTACTGAGTGTAAGGAACTGAAAATAGGTTTTAAGAAAACTGCAGATTGAAGTATCCTGTGAGGACAGTAGATGGAAAGAGATCATATATCATGTATTTTTTGTTTACACTGTGGATGCAAATGTAACAGGAACACTGTATATTCAAAAAGCTACTTGGGTAGAAGGTTAATCACAAAACATGACTGGGAGGTTATCATCAAATTAGCAGGAAGCCTTCATACTGGAGGCTATTTTGCATTCAGTGTCATTCAAGATTTTCATTTAAAACTGGAAATCACAAATCAGACAGTATGCTAAACATAGAAGGATTCAGGAAAAGGGGCAATAATTATTACAGAAGACCACTGGAATAAAATGAGAGCCAACATAGACAGATGCACTATGTGTAAAAGAGGAAGAAATAATCAAATGTCAGATCCTGTCAGGAAGTGTAATGAACTTCATTGCAGATGCAGGTTCTTTGTGCCACTCAGGATCAGTCCATAAATGAACATAGAGGAAAATACTGACTCAGCTGGAAATAGATGAATGGTAGGTTACAGTCTGTGATGGACTGACCGTGACTGAAGTATACAGTGCTATCAATGAAAATGTACTGTGGGTTTAAAACAAAGAGTGCTCTGAGTAACACAAGCCATGTGTTAACTCTTCTCTATTCACAGAAATTTGGCTTTAGATGGACTTCAGTGTAGGATGCTGTATTCCAAAAAAACAGCTACATGAAAAAGAGGTGATAAGAAATACCAGCACACGCATTTTCTGCCACTTGTCATGGTAAGTAACACCTTGGGAACCCAGCCCTGAAGATGTAAGCAGAATTGTACGCAGCTCTAAGTAGACATGGATGGTAAAATTTGTAACTCAAAACTGTAGTTATGAGGAATGGCCTTACAAACCATCTGGAGATAAAGGAATCCCATGACATGGTATGGACCAGAAGAAGGAGAAATATCAAACAGTCTGTTACAAGCTATATTTATACTGATTATACTCAGGGCTTTTCCCCTCTTTTTTTCCTTGAAAGCTTCTGTATCTTATCTGAATTCAGATAATCCCTAGATGGAACAGGCGTGTTTATTAACAGTTACTGAGGCTGTGCTCTCAGGCATAGCATGTTTTCTGGGTAGCATAAAGGGGGAATCAGGGCAAGAACAGCAAAGGCTCCATCCATACCAGTGCTGCCAGTAGCTCTGCTGTTGGTATCTCTAAGGAATCTTCATTTTCCTTGATTTACTTTGTTCCCTTACACTAAAGGAATTTATGCTAAAGCAGATGGCAGGGTTGTTCAGCATTCAGTCCAGTGTAGACAGAACATCATCCTGGTATATGTTTATTCCTTTTGGAGTGCGAAACACTAAGAGACCACTCTAGTTCAACCCAAATCAAGACCCAGCCCTCGACATTCTCTTTTCTTCCTTCTACCTTTTCCCTGCATAACCATACACCCTTCAAACAGGAAATAGACTACCTTGAATTTAAAAATTATCTTGATTTGTAGCTGTTTTAAAAATATAGCAAATTTTTTTTAATCCAAACAATTTTGGCAGTGGTTAAATGTCCTAAATGTGAAATTTGAATCTGCATCTAAGATTAGATGATACATTAATGTAGAATTAATGCATTACTTCTGTGTGATATAGTTGAATGAGCAGAGTTTAAAAAATGGATACTTAATTTTAGAGTTATAAGCTGCAAACAAAAGGTTCAGGTCCTTTTCCTCAGTGATTTCTGGAAATCTTGTCTAGAATTCTGAGCAGAAGATAAAACCATAACAACAGAATAACTTAAAAGATAAAAGATAGAGAAGAGTAACAGTGATTCCAAGCAGTAAGGTAGACAGCCTTCAAGGGAAAAAATCATAGATTTCTTTTTAAAATTATTTTTCCTCAACATTCAGAGGATAAGTGATACCTGGCCCATGTTCAATAAGCAGGTGATCTGCTTGCAGTTCTCAGAAACCCAAAGGAAAAACAGCTGCCAAGTAGAGTTTCAAATATTAGAAAGAAGCCATGAAAAGTGGGAGGTGGAGAAAGAGAAGACAAATTAATAAAATATTTGCTTAGAGAACATACCGAATACACAGTTAACTTTCAGCAACAAAAACATATCTCTTTTTTCTGTAAATACTTTATTTTTAGAGAAAGGACAAGACCATGTATATTTAACATCCAGAAATCTTGCTTCATGGTGGCATTTAAGAACTCTACCTCAACAGACGTGAAAGTTGTGCCCCGGAGGAAAGAGGGTTGAAGTTAAGCAGGAGCCCAGCCAGAGCTGAAGCACAGAAGAACAACTCTGGGACTTTCTAAAAGGCCAAGGAAACAACTGAGCACGAAGTAAAGTCTTACTCAGGTAACAAATGGCCAAGTACAGCTCTCCAAAACATCTAAACCAGGCACAAATATTTTTTCTCCTTGTCAAATTCAGCATCATCTCTTAAAAACAAAAGCTTCAAAAAGGTGCATAGTTCTTTTAAGGGAGGAGGGATGGTGAGAGGAAAAAGCTAAAGTGAATAGCTTGCAACACCTGCAGCTGCAAACCCTCTCACCTTTGTGAGGCTGCAAGTCATTATGCATGCAACTTTCAGTGCTTTGCCAAACATGAGGGAGAATTACTGATGATTCTATATTTAATACATACTAAAAAGAAAATATTTAGCATTACAACTGTAGGCTCAATGGCACAAAGAATGAGGGAAACATCACTGGTACTGAATAAGTAAGAAAGAGTTATTAATGGTATTAACTGATGGCTTAAATCTCAATGAAATGAAGAAAATGAGTGCTTCCAGGATAAACTTATATTTTTGATTGATACTAATATTTTAAACTCTTTAATGCATCAAAATCATTACTATTTGTTTTCTGCAAGAGGAAAGTATGTTGTCTAGATAGAATATAAAGGATCCTGAATATTAACAATAATTCTTGACCTTATCAGTATTCAAATGTAAATATTTTCAAATCTCCCAGAATTCTAGTCATGGTTTACTGTTCTGATTTATAAGGAGCAGTTTTGCAGAATAAGCAGATACTCTTTTTGAAATATATAACCATGAAACCATTCTTCAGGGACACCAACTAACCAAATACTAGATACTTTCAGTTTGTTTTCCCTACTTCATCTATTCTAAATACAATATATTCACAGATTATGAAATGACCTCCTGTCTATTTCCTATATCCTTCAAACTAGCTACCGTCTAGTCAGCTGCACATTCCTGATTGAAAAATAATGAAAATAATGGCTATTTTAGTGATAAGTCTTGAAGATAATTACTATAGAAGACCTTTTACTTTATTTTCAAATTCCTGAAATGTTTTGGATGGATTTGAATTTCCATTTTCCTTTTGTATTACTGTAGAGAAACAACCCAGAAACTGGAGGCAATAGTCACGAAAACAACTTTATGGAAAACTAAAATAGTTCACTTCCTTAGTCTGATCTTCCTTGTAAATGAAGGAAAATATTTTAAGGCAAGGATTAGGACCATCTGCTTTAGGACCCATGATAGCACTTGGAAAGAATTTAAACTTTTAAGTCCAATAAGCCTCCTCTCACACACTGCCTGGCTGGTGAGGTGTCTGTATTCAAGTAGCACTCTCATTTAATATTGCAAAGGATGTTTGATAGGCAGCACGTGCATTGCTTTCATAGGAAGCGGGAAATAGAAGTTTGAATTCTTTAATGGAGAAGGTTAAGCTTAGATCTCCTTGGTTTTGGATGAGTATATAGGATACCTGATTACTGTGGAAAAGTTTGGTACCATTTCCAGCTCTTTCTCAGGATGCATTTTACGTTTGAACTTTTTCCTTTCAAGTCAGAAACTAACTTTTCAAGAGGATTGTCACTTCTGCTACCCAAGTTGGATGGAAATGATCAGTGTACAACTCTGAATCAATTATTGTGTATACATGAGTAGATCCCCCCTCACTATATTGGATTGCCTTTTAGAAATAACTTCCACCTAACTAGCTAGACCTGTAATATTCTGGAACAGGTTGCCAAGAGTTGTGGATGCAGAGTCCATGGAAGTTGGATAGGGTTGGATAGGGCTCTGAGCAACGTGGTCCAAAGAAAAGTGTCCCTGCCCATGGCAGAAGGGTTGGAGCTAGGTAATATTTAAGGTCCCTCTCAACACAAATCATTCTATGGTCCCATGAAACACTTTTACTATTTTCATATTCCAGTCTAGATTGAGCAAAGAAGCTCTTCTATTCCACTGCGGCATGGTTTAAAGTATTGTGTATTGCTTCCTCAACTGCCTCCCTGCTAAGTGCTTGAGTGTATCCTAATTTATGCGTGCAGTAAGTCAGGTTGCTGCTGGGATCACTGGCTGTGTCATAGGAATGCAGAGGGCTGTGGATCACCCTGTTGGAAGTATCACCTATTTGTCAGGTGTTGGCACCTGGCCCAGCCAGCTGCAGGCTGTGGTTGAAGGGACAAGTTCCATAAGAATGTCTGATTAAACTACTGCAACACACCCTCTACTCTCATCTTTCCAGATGAGGAAGTTGTGTGATCACACAGTGAACTTGTCTTGGCACAACCTGAAAGCAGCACTCTTTTGTACTGACACTGATCACTTCCTTGAGTTCACAGGTGCTACAGCCTTAAAAATATAAGGCAAGGCAAGGTGTAGTGATGATGAAATGAACAGAGGAAGAGGAAGAGCACATGAAAAGGGAAGTTCATTCTGACCTAAACTGGGCTTCCAGAGCACGTGTCTGAAGTTAAACTTTTTAGAAATATAACTTAGGTGAATCTATCAGGAGGTTTGTTTCCTCCTCCTCCTTCTTGCCTAAACTCTTTCTCTTCTCTCCTGCATTGGCTGTGACTTGCAGTTCCCGCCATGGGCCAGCTGAATTCATGAATGAAGGAGAAAGTTAATGCAGAAAAATAAGGGAAAAAGCATCTAATGTCTGCCACAGCCAGAAAGACAGAAGGTGGAACTACATAAAGAGGAGAGAGGAGCTACGCTGGTAGAGGAGAGGCTGGAAGCAATAAGCAGTTGAACAGCTCTGTGGTGAGCTGATATGTCAGCACAGGTAACATAGCTGCTTCAAGAGCCAGTGTCTTGCCTGATGCTGAGATGATTACAGCACATTCTTAAGTGATATGTTATGACAATGAAAATGATAATTTTGTGTTGCTCAAACAGCAGCATATATAGCTCACTTTCTTGAAACAAATAGGAAATGAGCAATAATTTGTAGGGCAACTTGACCATATCTGAGAAAACTATATGAGAATTTACTTATTTCCACTGACAAAAAAAAACCCCTCTCTGGCCTATCATCTTCTGATGACCAGTTGCATGGCCACAGTTTCTAGAAGTAACCATTCACCTGGGTACAAAGATAGACTTCGTGTATAGAGCCATGTCCACTTTCCAATTTTCTCATAGTCTTCATCCTGTCTGGGAGGAAAATTTCACTTGTATCCTTCTTTGCCCATGTAGTGTCCTGGAGATTTGACATTTATTTTATGTTTACTGAGAGAGAGAGGTTTTTCCTAGTTTGCTGAACTTGCATTCTCCCCTCTTGTACCAG
>WEIT01036902.1:2364-71634 GCA_013389985.1 Dryoscopus gambensis | reverse complement strand
GGCGGGGTCCGAGCGCTGCTGGCTGCGGAGCGGCAACCTCCCAGCGCGTCAGGATGCCCCGAGTCGCACAGCCCAAGAGAACACCTGATCCAGCGCCTACCCACTTGGTCACAGTGGCTTCGCACCCCGCAGAGCATCCGTGACACTGATCCTGACACGGACTGTGGGAGGCTTTGTGGGGTGTCCTTTATTTATTTTTTTTTAATGCCTAAATAATTCAAAGCAGGAGAAAAAAAAAAACAACTTGTTCCGATGCAAATGAGCAGCTCTTTAATTTTAAAAGAGACTCTTATTTTGCAGCAGTGTTTTTTGTTGCCTTGCTATTGAACTTTGAAATAGTGTGGCAGGGGAAAGCAATTATGAAGGGTCTCGAAGGCTTAAGATTTAGTTAAGTGAGTGACTCAAGATTGCACAAAGAAAGTTAGTTACTTAGTTAATTGAGAATTATTCACCTTCTGAGATCGGCGCAGCAGTTTGTTCAGATGACGGTGCGAACTTGGGGCGGGGGGAGGCAGGAGGCCGACAGAGGAGGAGGCAGGTCTCACGTGTGAGTTTTCTTTTTCTTTTCTTTTTCTTTTTTTTTTTTTTTTCCCAGGACAAGTTAAATTGCAGCTGAAGGAGAGAGGTCAGTATCTTTTCAAATCAATCTCTCTGTCTGTCTGCCTATGTCCCCATCTTTCCCTCTAAAGGGAAAAGCTCCAACTTTGTTCCTCCATCTGTTCTGTATCATCTGCAATCGACAGTTCTTTAGATTGCATGCACTTTTGCTCCCGATGAAGTGAAACTTCTAAGGTGTATATTCACTTATCTGAAATAGGGAAAAAAGGGAAGTCGTCTTTTCCAATCTTAGAGGAGAATTGTTTTCTTTCCGTGCAGCTGTTAACTCTTTCTTTCTTTCTTTTTCTTTCTTTCTTTCTTTCTTTCTTTCTTTCTTTCTTTCTTTCTTTCTTTCTTTCTTTCTTCCTTTCTTTCTTTCTTTCTTTCTTTCTTTCTTTCTTTCTTTCTTTCCTTTTCTTTCTTTCTTTTTTCTTTTTCTTTTTCTTTTCTAATTTTCGAATTGTAGTTGACAAGTTTTATTTAAAAAAACACTTTACAAGCCACCACTTAATGCATTATTCACATTTTTTAAAAAATGCTTGAGAGAAATCACGTTAATGAAGAGAACATTTGTAGTAATTTGGTGATAATTATCAGAATCACCAAATATTCGCAAAGGCTTTAACATTACGTGTTGGAAGAAAAGCAAAACACATTACTTTAATAGTCTGATATGCAAACTATGGACCATTCAATTACATGGCTTAATAATGCATACATGATGTGATCTTGTTATTGGGATAGGAAGGGCTCCAGTAATTCACTCCAAAGACCAAGTGTGCTCTTACATTCAGTAAAATCCATTGCCATGGATCAGGGGGCCCTGCCAAACTACATTTAAGAGAATAAAAATTAATGACTGAGAATTTGAGCGTTAAATTAACATTAATTATATGACCTGCCTGCTGGAAAGATTAAATTTCTTACGCCCTAATTAGATAACGTCTCCTCATACATCAAACAATTTCCATTTCCAGATTTCAGGATTAAAATGCAGGCTGGGGAGACTGGACTTGTTCGGTCGCCGGCACCCGGCGGCCTCATAGAGAGCTCCCGGCCCCGTCCCGCTCCTCCCGAACCCCGGGGGCTCACCGCGGGCTTGGACCGGGACCCGGGCCGGGGAGCAGCTCTGGGTCAGCCCTTCTTTAATTTGAATTTCCCTCACCCACCGCCCCGGATGTGGTGGCGAGCGAGGCCGGGCGGGGCAGGGAAGCGCCGTGGTTGCGCGGGTGCGGAGGGAGATGCGGGAGCGCCTTGCCCGCCGCCCGAGGATGCTCTGAGGAGCAGCCCGGGCACCCACGCTGTCCCAGGGGCTGCCCCTGTCGGCCGCCCCGAGGAGTAGGGACAGAGAGACGGGGCTATCTTCCCACCTCGTGAGTGCAACTAATTTGAGTTTAATTGCTTCTCTCAAGAATAAAACCTCAGCGGCTCTCCCTCCCTCCCCCACGCAGGCACACGGGATCCTGCCTTTTCCTGCCTGTGCGAAACCCCCTCTCCCCTGCTCCTTCACCCCTCCAGCCCCGCGGTCACCCACGCATAACCCACGGGTCACGGTCACCCCGGGCAGCAGCCTGCTGCTTGCGCTCGCCCGCGCCCCCGTCCCCTCCCCGCTCCCCCGCCTCCCTTCCCATCCCNGGGGGGCGGGAGCATGTCGGAGGCGGATGCGTGGGTGCTCCCTCTTCCCGCGGGAAGGTGACCCTGTCGGCTCCGTCCTCCCGGCAGCATCCCCGGCCTAGTGGTGCGATGCTGGTTGTGCCTCGATGGTTCTTGTGTCTGCCTTTGTGCTGAGCCTCCAGGAAAGCTCCTGAAGAAAAGTCGGAGGAAGCCGAATGAAGACAAATATTACTACCCAGAGGCTGTTTTGGGAGAGCAACTGAGAAGCAGAGCTGAGGTGGCCTTTGGTAGCCTCATGGTTAAATGTAAAAGTCATAGCAACCCCCTCCCCACCTCGAAAAACTGAGGAAGAGGAATCATAACATCATAAAATACTTCCTTGTTCTCACTTCATTCTATAGTACCAGATAATTGCTTTTTCAATTCAATTGGAACTCAGTTTCTGTTATTGCAGTGTTTACTACTCCTTCATGAACTCCAGCATTTGTCAAAAACATCCATTTCTTGTCTATTACTGTCTTGTGCCCACTTTCTGGACTGAATTGATAACCATTTATGTTTAACGCTATGTTAAGTAACAGCTTCCAGAAATGGAGTAGGTGAGGAGGCTGTGGAGGAGATAAGAGAAAATTGTCTTGTTCTTCAGCCCTGATCTCCAGAAATGCCTCTCCTTCAGGTCTGAAACCTTGGCCATGCAGTCAGACCAGTGCTAAAAAGAAGTCATTATTCCCCAGGGAGTTAATCTTTCCAATAAATATCAAGTACCTTTTATTTTAAATTCGATGGCAAATACAGTTAGATAGACGGGACCAGAGGCACCGAGAGCAGTAAAAGTTAGCTTGCAGCACACAAACAGTCTGCAAACTTGAACAGCATCTTCAGCAAAATAACCACACTCCAGTAACAAGAACCTCTACTAGAAACAGTTGAAAAGCACATGTAACAGAAGCAGATCCAGAAACCACAAAAAAGAATATTGTGGCATGCAGCTAAAAAAGTAGCAGCCTGCAGAGCTCCCACTGTTTGCCACTCTTTCCAGCTTTAGAACAACTGATTCAGTAGGAACTTACTTCCTGCCTCTGGTCAAGCTGATGTGTGTTCCTCCATATCCTCCTGTCAGCTTCAGTGGCAGAGCTGAAGGGGCTGAAAAAAGTATTGAAGAGGGCAGAAGTGACGGAGTGGTGGTGTGAAGTAGAGGTCTTCAGCTAAAACACACCGGCACTCCTCCGGTTACCAAGTTATCACAGTGAGAGTGCAATAGCCTATTTGTTTTAACAATCTAATAATTGGTCTAGGAATTTCATATTGAGAGGAGGCTACAGCTGACATAACCATTTCGTCACTGAAAATGCACACATGGATGTGGTGGGATGCCCCTTTCTCTCTGCTGTGGTGAGTGACAGCTCAGAGTTTAATTTTAAGTATTCACAGTCCAACTTATTTTCTCACATTTGTGTGAATCCAGTGGTTTGAAACAAGCTAAATCACTCCCTTGTTTTGAGAGCAGGGTGGGCAGGCACCATGACTCAGGCACTGCTACAGGTGACGTGACAGTTGCACTTCTGCAGCTATGCTTGACTGTCTGGGGGTGCTGACACCAGTTGGAACAGCAGGGATTTCTCTGCTGCTCCCACACACAGCCCATGAAAGGCAATCAGTCTTCATAGGGAACAGCTCTAATAATTCATGTACCATAATAATTGTATATTCCCACTAAAGTGACACCGAACAGCCGATCCTTCAACAAAAAAGATTTGCCCATCACCCTAGATGATTGCTGAAGTGTTACATTTCTAAAAAAATCCCTAAGCCCCCATGATGATGTGCAAGTACAGAAAAATTAGTGATGATAACTGAGCCTAGAGCTCCGTGGTTGAAATGGGAGTCTTTCTGCATGTGAGCTGGGTGGCAGAAATGAGCCTGGATGCCTTCCCTTTGCCTGCTAGACCCTTCACACCATGAAGACTGGGTCGTACATCTCCCCCCTCCACTTTCTGCTGCGCAAACATATGGTTGGTGTTTCCTCAGTGGGGAGCCCCCAGCTGAGAGTGCACCTGTGGTATAGTCAACAGTAAACAGGACTGAAGAGAGTTAACCTACTTATGCACACTGAGAGAGGTGAGTTTATCCACTTTTATTTACTGCCACACTACCGGACTGCGCTTCAGCATAAATTGGTTCAAGGTGCCTTGTTTCAGCAGTCGTACAGAGAAGGGGCTTCTTAGTGATTCTGTAACTCAAAGGTGTGCAAAATCACTGCCTAACTGGGAATAAAATTATCATAAGCACAATTATGCCTGTGCTGAAAGGACAAGGTCAGAAGAGAGAATCCAGAATGTCAACAAGACTAGTTCATGATGGATTGTCCCAGACAAAGCTGTCTGATGTTATATATCACAAAAAGTTAAAAGATGATGTAATTTATATGTTAGACTCATTGTCAATTCACACCCAAACCCAAGGAATGGCAAAATCCATTGTCGTACTTTTGGCCATATGGCAGGTTTTGGGATGTGTGGTGAGGGTAGCTGGCAATACAGAATTTTTATCTTTGGCATGTCAGTAAAGCATTTTGTGAGCTGACAGTAGCTTCTGTGTTTGGCACCAGTAATCCTGGGGGACCCCGTGTCAGTGTGTTTTCCCTGCCATGGCTTCATGACAACTTGCTCTCTGCTCAAAAGAAAAGATCTTCATGCAGCCAAAAGGGTCTCTGATTTAGTCCTTTTGTTCCAGAGTTTTGGCATTGCTGGTTCAAACATTTTTGGATGGTGAACCAGGGTTAGGCTGGACTACTCAAGGGCAATTTGGGTGTAGTGGCTTCTACCAGTTCTCAAATTTCTTGCAGGGCTTCTTGTACTCACCCCTGCCCCCTCCCCCCCATTATTTCCTTTCTTCATTTTTCTTATAGGTGTTTTTTATATTATACCAACATATTTATCCAGTGACTATCCCGGTCAAAGTCCAATGCTCATACATTATTTTGAAAGAGGTCCATATTCATGGCTGCTGAAAAAAAAATAAATGCATTAATTAAAAAAAATCTGCCTGCTTTGGTTTTAAAGGTAGGAGATGAAGACCTCACTGTTTTCTTTGCCTCCTATCTGAACGTGTCCTGGTCATTATAGGTGGGAATGGGAGAGCTGCCCCTTGTTATATTTGTGTGATACTTCCAGTTACAAGTTTTTGGTTATATGTTGCTAGATTGCATCAACAAGGCCCAGATTTTCTATTGCCACACAGCGCTTTTGGAATGAGGACAGAAATTTTCATCCTGTAGATTTTAATCTACAGTGGGGCAAAAAAAAAAGTCTAAGGAATGGGGAACAGATTGAGAGGGACTGGCTTCAGATGCACAGCAGAACCAGCCCTCCCAGACATGGCTGAGATCATCCAGCTTGGTGCTATATGCCCTGTAGGCATGCTGAAGGTGGAAATTGGGGCCATTTGGAAATTACACGCCTTCACATTCTAAGTGCATGGTTGACACAGTGAGTATGAATGGTTGTTCCTCCTTTCTAGGAGTGAAACTCTCCTGGACCTTTCACTGGACTGTTTTTATTGTCTTAGATTAGCCTGCAAAAGACAAGACCATAGACACTGCTTCTTGATTTGAAGGTAATTCATAGATAATGTGTTATATCAGTAAAGAAAAAGGCACATCCTACGTGTAGGTCTGGTGTGATGTGGTAAAAGCAAAAGATGAAGAGCTGAGGACACCCACAAGCCCTCTTCCCTCCTTTGTGTTTGCTGTAGGTACAGAAAAGAGTCTAGCAATGCACTTCAGGCTAGATACTTAGAAGGGGTTTGTGACTCAGGGTTGCCATACCTAATTTTTAGATACCTGGCTTTCCAAGGGAATTCACAACCTGGAAGTGCACTCCATGTTATCGCTATTACAATCCTGATAAGCGGGCACCTTGAAAAGGGCATGCTGGCTGGCCTGAGCCTGCTGATAGGAAATGGTAAGCAGAGACAGTCACTCGTCTCTCACCAGGAATTGCTCTCTTCTCTTCCCCGGGTACCTCTGGAGAGAAGGATGCAGGCAGTGAGGGTGAAAATAATGTGGCCTAACTTCAGATGTCTGCAGTGCACAGGCCATTGGCAGCCAAGGGGAGGCACAGCTCATCTGCTGAGCTTCTGTGTGTGCTCTGGGAGGAAGTGCAGTGCCTAGGGTAACTCACTCAGATACAGCTGACTATGCCACGGATGTAAAGTTAAGCAAAATTAATGTGACACCCTTGTTAAAAAACTAGGCATTTCCAGTGATAAATAACAAGCTCTGAGGATGTAAATTTTGAGCATGTTTGTCTCCAGGGATGAATCAGTGCCCAGCCATGTGTATCTAGAAAGTTGAGCCAGTGTAGTTTTCCTTCATATCTGGTGCTGTTGATGTAAAAGATCAGAGCTCCTATTTGTGTTTTTATTTTATTTCTACATTTGAATCAGGGTTGGTGCAACCTTAGGCTGCACTTTCAAAAAGCTTGAATCAGAAAGTGAGTCCAGGTTTTTTTGAGTAATGTTTTTGAATTCAAGCACCAGAGAAAAGTGGCAGTTTTCTGGGGGTTCATTTTCGGTGAGGCAGGAGGAAACTACCTCTCTTCCTATTAACTGGTTTGAATGAGGTCTTGCAAAGTACCTGCTGAAACACAGTGTTCACATGATTGGGCTAGTTAGAAGGGATTTTGATGAGCGGTAAATGAAGGAATGAATGAAGAAATTCCTATGCATATACATAGGAATATATGTCTCCTACACCTGAGATATTTTTCTCTGTTAGTTATGGGTGAGATGTCTTTTCTGCTTGACATTGCTGTCACTTTTGGGCAGTGGGTCTGTGAGGCATACAGATAAAAAAAACCCCAAAAACCTTTTACAGCTAAATTAAGTGTTGGCATCTCTCTCAGGACTTTATCGCAATTTTTTTCCCTCCTTAAATCTCCTACTCTTGGATTTATGTAATTAAATGACAATCTCAGCTCTTGTGAAAAATAATAAATATGGTTTCTATACATCATGATTCTAGAGGGATGTTTTAAAAAGTGATTTGAAAGTACCCTGAATGTGCAGCAACCAACAGAGAAATAAAATGAAACCCACATTTATTATTAGGAAAAATCTTGAAACTTTTAACCATACTTGTCATTTTTAAAGTTGACTTATGATTTAGATTAGACATTAAGAACAGCCTTCTAACTTTCAGTTGGAAAGCACAAGAATAGATTGCCGAGAGTGACAGTGGGAGGATTTTGAAAATAGATTGGACAAATGTCTGCTGGGAATGGTTTAGCTAGAGTCGATCCAGCCCGGTGCCAAAGGATGCACAAGTGACCTCTAATTCTTCTGAGCTGCAGCACGTTATGGTCCCTCAGCGCTGGCAGTGCCCCTCTGCCATCACCAGCACCGGAGCCCGGCTGCGTCATGCCGAGCTGCCGTGGTTGGCAAGTGCAGGTGGCCAGACCCCTGTCCTTCCCAGGACATGTGCGGAGCTGGGGAGTGCCAGAGCTCACAGGAGGGCTGTCATGGCTGGCATTCACCTCTTGCCCTGCCTGGCCTTACTGCTTGACTTCTCTGAGCATATTTCTGGTTATAAGCAGTTCCTCTGGGCAGCCAGGAGAGAGGTAGGGAGTCACCTTCTCTGCAAATGTTATACATGAATAAACACCTTCCTAGGCTTACTTAACCCCAGTCCACTGTGTGTCTGGTTCCCTGCTGACACACCATTAGCATCTGAAGCATCTATATTTCCTGAATCGCAACAGAGATAACTTATCATTCTCCAGCTGCTTATCTCAGACCTGCCCTGTGGATCTGGTGGAAAGATTTCTACATTAGCACATAACAACAGGTGCCTGATACTCACTTTGAAATGTTCCCCTTTTTAAAAATAAGGTTTGTGATTCTTGCCTTCTACTTTTTGCATCTTTTTTCCATCTCTATGCCCATGTAGCCCAGTTTACTATTGGACCGTTGTCCCATATCTTGCTGACAGTGCTATCAGTTCCACACAAATATGTCCCAGGAAGTTTTGGGTATGTTAGTGTCATCCTTGCATTGCAGTGGCCAAAGTCAGTGTGCCATTTAAAAAGCCATCAAGGGGCTAACCTTACGGGTACATATTCAGGGGGCTCTTCTGGAAGCTACAAGAATATAGAAGTACAGGAACAAGCACCCACCTAATTGTCTTTTTCATATCTGTTTTTTCCTTCAACAAATCCCCAGGGTACCACATCAGCACATCTAGTGCTATGCATAGGTTTGCATAGGTTTGTGGGAGAAGGGTCAGCAGAGGCAGAAGTGCCCAC
The DNA here is from genome assembly GCA_013389985.1 of Dryoscopus gambensis. Taxonomy (NCBI): domain Eukaryota; kingdom Metazoa; phylum Chordata; class Aves; order Passeriformes; family Malaconotidae; genus Dryoscopus; species Dryoscopus gambensis. The sequence goes on along the minus strand of WEIT01036902.1, from coordinate 63,121 downwards.
AGCCGCCAGTATGATGGAGGGTGGGACTGTAGAGGGGCATACTCAGGAGACATCCCTTTGTAGCCCCTCTTCCATGGAGTTTCACCCTGCTTCCCAGGGCAGCCAAGTGTGGCATGTCTGGAAGCAGCTTTTTCAGCAAACTCTTCAGCATACTTTCTTGTGGTAGCCTGGGGTGTGCTTCTTCTTCCCGCTGCAGCCTGGGGTGCCAGGGAGCTCCTGGAGTGCCTGGGGCTGCACACAGATGTGCTCACTGCTGCACACATCTCTGTGGAGCCCGGCCCCAAAAGGGTCTGACCCTTTTCAAGCATTGCTCATGTAAGCTGCTGCCTCAGCCACGGTCCCCTGTACTTGACTGGGACTTGTTAGGGTTGCTGCTGGTTTAGAAATGTTACAGCTCCTTTTTATCATGGCTTCAGGTAAGAAAATAGATGTGATTTAAGGAAAGAAGAAGATCAGGGCAAGAAGCTGAACTCTCTTCTTACTGTACTGACTACTGCTACCCCTAAATCACTTGTTTTGTTGTGCAGTGAAATCTCATCCAAAGCACTGGAAAGGAGCACATAACTAACCACAGAGTTGAGATTCCTTGGCGGGAATTTTATCGTAAGAGATACGAGCAGCGTGATAGACACACTGGTGCTATCACCTATAGATATGTTCCTTGATGCTTTTCATCATGAAATTCTGCTTCCTCTTGCTTATATAGTTGTGCCATCTGTCTTGATTTGAGTGTTTCAGTGCTTGATGTTTTCATCCAGATCAAGATCCAGGAGAGAAGTGAAAATATAAGCAGCCTATCTTTCATTTCAGAAGAAAAGCTTCGTGAGTTTGCAAAGTTGCAAAGTTTGCAAGGGGAGCCTTGCAAATGCAATGAGAAAGCTAAAGCACCTCAATGGCAGGTGTCTGCTTTTAGTGCTATTAAAAAAAAAAAAAAAAAAAAAAAAATTCTCATTTTTACAGCTAATCTATGAGGCTTTTTGTGCATGGCCTGATTTGTACTTTCTTAATGCTCAGGATTGGCAGTATTGTTTATAGCCCTGTCAAACTTATAAAAATTAAAGAGCTTTTTTTGGCTAGTCTCTGACTCAAGGCAAGCTATCCTGGAAGCAGCCGGTTTCATGGTTCCATGGTTTCAGAGAATGAAATTAAGGGAAACTGATATAGTTGAACATCCTAAAAATCACTATTATTTCATTGTGGAAGTCTAGCACAAGAATATTTGATGCAGAAGTGCAGAATTTTGCAATGCCTTTAACCAAACTCTGATATTTCTGAAAATGTGAGTTTACAGCTCATTGTTTATCCTGGGCCAGACACAGTCCTTGCAGGCTCTATGTACCTTTAACAGACTGGAGCTTCTCTCCTGATCTGGTCATGACCAGGCTGTGGATGGACAAAGAGAACCCAAATGGGTGGGTTGGGGGAGGTCTTCCCTGCAACCCCTGTTGGTGATGACTTTATATTTCTGTGTTTCTGGGTAGGGGAGCTGCCAGTAAGGGTCACTCTCTTGTGATCTTATGTGTTTCATATTATGGGAGGAGGCTGGAGTACTGAGAGGAGGAGAACTACCAGAAGTCTGGAAAAATCATGGGAGAATGGGGGTTCAGACAAGGGGAAAGATGAGGAAGGTGGGAGATCCGGATGAAATTAAGAGGATGAGGGAAACATCAGGGCCCAAAGTAGGACAGAATATGATGCTGAAGGGGGATTGACGGAGAGAGGCCAAAGGGCTTGTAGCTCCCTCAGGGATCCTCTGCAGGATCTGAGAGTGTCAGCTCTCTGCGTTTGTGTCCTGACATGCAAGTAGCAGTGGATGCAGTAGTCTTGAACATGCTCCCATACACCCATGATCTAATACACCTCTAGTGAGCAGCACTTCAAAGATAACAGCCTGTTACTGCCATTATTTCAAGCAACGAATGATGTCACAGACTTAATTATGAGTGGAGGACTTAATTCTCCTACCCAGTGATACATTTATTTTAAAACAAGTAATAAAGTTTTCCTCCTCCTGAACTCCATCTGTTTGAGGGGTATGAAGGTTGAATAATTGAGCCTTCAAAAGTTACAGAACATCAGAATTAAGTTTCTTCTCTTGTGTATATAAATTAAAATGTGCTGTGTGGTTACATATGTGGGCCCAGTTGACTAAGACTGGACATCTAAAGTGGAGTGACCTCTTGGTAATCAAATGACCAAATTCTTTTTAGGTTTTAATTGTATCTGGCTATGATAGATAATAACTAAACATCGTGTGTGTATTATTTTTATTCCAAAGCCTCCCTTATAATATGGGTGAAACACTACTAGCCCTCACCAGGGTAGGAAATCTGACCTGTTATTTGCTGGAACACAAGCTCACTATACTCAGTCCTCTGGCTGGAAGTGAAAGAAACCCTCACCTTTTTAGTTTGTTGGAAAGAATAGAGAACAGTACTGTGCAATGAGTCATCCTCACTGGGTATCTCAAACTTAAGTGTAGATGAGCCACAGACACTGGTTAATGTAATATTGCACCCTGTCATGATGGCTGGTGCTCAGCCTGACCTTCCTGGTCCTCCAAGACATGAGGCTGCTGCAATAGGATGGAGAAGTTTCTGATCGTCCTACTTGTCCTCGAGAACAGGCAAGGAACAGCTGCAGGAGCCTCATAGCCAGGACCCTGGTTTCACGGCTGTTTGCCTCCTCCCTCTCAATCACTTTTCAGTCAAGCTCCAAAATGACAGTTTGATATGGGCAGAGTGAATGTAACTTGTGGGAACAGAGGTTTATTTTTTTTCTGACCTAATAAACTTAATATTATTTCCAGTGACGGCACAGCAAAGACCTAAGTCTTGGTTGCACACTGAATATTCAAGAGTGTTCAGCATCTACTAATTTTTAAGTAGAGATGAACCATTACTTCACTGAGGAAAATTTGGTTTGTCAGTTCATTCACACTTTAAAAACAATCTAATAAATCTGCATTCTCTCCATCCTACCTATAGCTCCTCTGTCTCCAACTTTGCACAGCACAAGCCCCAGGTTACCTGGGTACCTGCAGTACATGCAGAACACATGGTAATCTGTTCAATTTTAATGAAGAGCATTTCCAAAATTAATTACCTAGAAACAAATATTAAATGACTCTTCTGTAGAATAGAGGAAGAAGAATTATTGCAGAGGAGTGAATGAAAGCTGTTATGAATGTTGCTGTTGTGCTCTGGGGTGCAGCCTCCACGTGCCCTGCCCAGCCCCCCCGAATGGAAATGTAATAGCAACGGGAGCTGAGCTGCTCTCAAGGCTTAGATGTGGGCCTGTTTTCTGGCAGGTGGGTGAGGCTGGTGATCTGATGTGCCCTGAACCAAGCACGTCTTTAAGGTGGTTTTTCTTTTTTTTTCTTTCTGAATAGAGACTTCCAGTTCTGTCATACTGAGGCTGGCAGTGACTTCAATTAACTCTGGATGTGACTGCAGGACCTGGACCTCCTCAGCCCTCTGGCCCCATGCTTCCTCTCAGGCTTTGCCAAACTGCTGCAAACAAGTTTATTATCTTCTGCCCTGATGTTTTATATATCTGTTTGGGTAGGGATTCTATGTATGATTCTTAAAAAAAAAAAAAGAAAGAAAAAAAGAAAGAAGTGACAAGAAAAATTGAAAGCCATATGCTGACAGGTGTAGGTGGGCTTAGATAACAAGGATTATACTGCAAAATCTAATAGGAAGATGGGTTATATCTAGCCCTTGCCAAAATTAAAAAAAAGGAAATCTGATCAGCATGGCAAGCAGCTGAGCTTGACCCGAAGACTTATGGAATAAAGTGCCATTTGCATCCCTCTTCTGCAGTCTCAAAGAGGCAATAAATAGTGCAATAGAAAAGAAGCGGTAGTGGAATGCCTAATTGTAAAATTTTTTATATTAATCTCCTTTCAAAAGGAATAAAATAAGGAGCCGAAGGTAAACAGTCCTTTTTAATATATAAAAAACATATTAAATGATCTATAAGATTTATGTTTTTATGTCTATGTGTTTATACTTCGATGATAGTAGAAAAACATGAGAATGAAGACATGACCATTTTTTTTCTGCTGTTTATTTCATATGCATTTTTTTCCTAAGTTATCCTGATGTCAGAAATCCCTTGCAATATACATGATCCAGGGATTTGCTCTGATACACAGTTTTACCAAATAACAGAATATTTAGGAGACTGTCTGTGCAGTAAATGGAACCTAAGTATTATATTATGTAGTAGAGGTTAAAAATAAGACAGTGTGCCTCCTGGCTGTGGTGTTTGCCTTCCCAGCAAAACGCCTGGCTAACTCTGTGCCTGCCACACAGACCACAGGGAGCAGTGGCTGTGTGGACTGACTGTGCTGTGCAGGCTCCCTCTTCCCTGGCGCCTGGCATGGCCACCAAGGATAGGCGTTTAGAAGGGTTGGGCCAGTGTCTTGGGACAGGTGTTTTAAAAGAATTTCACTTTAATGTATATATCTCACTCAGGGGCTGGATTTCAGAAGAGCTTTGCTACTGGATTCTGGGCTGCTTGGAAATGCAGATGTTTCCTTTGGGTGCCTATATTGGAATAGACAGAGGAAGGCCTATGGAGAGCTGCAGTCCGTGATGTGATCTCTGTCCTGAGGGAACACTTCCAAAACAGCAGTCCCAGCCAGGATGGTAGACACACATGAATGGTGCTGTGTGTCCTGCTGGCTGAGCTTCCTTTGGGCACCACTCAGAAATACCAGAGGCTGTCAGAAAGAAGCAGAGCACTCAAAATACAGTTAGGGTGGAAAACCCACCCTTAGTGAAGGCCACAGGACTTTTGCTGCTAATTTGAAGGAAGGTGAGGCTTCTTCTGATGAAGATTCAATACTCATTACTGAAAGCTTTGAATAAATCTTTGAATGAAGCTTAATACGCCTGCAGCTACAGGCTAGTTCATCTGTCTACACACCATACTTGTGTTCATATGTAAAATGATGAAAAAGGTGTGTTTGTAAGGATACTTGTAGGCTGTACAATGCTGTGCTGAAGCTTTTATAACATTGATTCAAATACTTTCCACAGGTTATGTAAAGTAATCTTTCTCTATCTCATGGAATTTGCATCCTGGGAGTGATTGATACTCCGAGTGGGAAGAAGCCGACTTCCATTCTCTACCACACAGGTGTGTGATGAATCCTGGTTTGAGGTGTGCTATTATTTACTGCCAAGGTTATTTCATAAATTCAGTTTTACCCTTCTAATTCAGACTTGCATGCTTTCTGTGAGGAGGGATCTTATTAAGTCATGGTTTCCTGAGCAAACTAAACCAAACTAAAAGGCACCAGTAACAGATTGGTTTTATTCCCCTCCATAAATGTGCAAAGTGTTGTTTTATTATGCATTAAACGTGTGATTAGGTGTGATGGCATCTTCAGACCATGTCAGTGGACAAGTGCCACTTTTCATTACTAACTTTAAACTGTGTCTGGATCACTTTTGGTTTTCTAGGTGATTTGTTAATGGGATTGCAAAAACTAACACACAACCTGGAAAGGGGAAAAACAAATCTCTAAAACTGCCAAAGAGAATAGTATTAATTTTCAGACTATCTGAATACTGGTGTATGTATATTACTTGCCATTAAAAAGCCAACACTCTCATGAAGCAATTATTTTCCACTTTAGGAACAGGGAAACAGCAAAGCTTCTCGGAGAAGAATGCACTTGGAGAGTTACTGGTACTGCTGGCTATTCAACAGCAATCACTGGATCCCCTGTCTTTGCTTTACCACTGAAAAAGTATTTGTGGTTGGCCAGGGAGGTGCAGAATTCAGCCTTTATAAGCTCTTCCAAGAACAAAAACAGGGTAGAACTTCTAGAAACAGGAAGGATGTCTGGTCTTTTTTTAGCCTAGAAGCAGGTTACAGAGGATGAGAACACACTCGTGGGGTAAGCTCAGTCATGAAATAACTCTTTTTGCACATCACCCTTCAAGCTCAGCTTGGAATAGCCTGCCTACCCATTTGTTCTTGATTGATTTGGAGTCTTTCAGGCATCTAAGGAACAGAATCATCCCCATCTTTTTGTTCTCTGAGGTATAAATTATACAGTATAGTATTTTTTTTTCTTTTAGACCTTTTTTTAGAGCACTCAGAGTATTTTGTGTCCTGAGTCTGTGACCTGCAACAATTTCATTCCTGTATTCTTGTTCCTCATGTGACTGTCTCTCTGTCTCTGTCTACGTGTGAGGCAGAAAGGCAACTACATGGCTCCAGCTGTGCCATGTGAGCCAAGCAGGCACTGGATAGGCTGGATGCTCAGCACAGGAATAGACATGAAGTTTATAGGTGCTTTACTCTTTCTGCTAAGTCTGGCCTCCTGCAGCGCAGTTTATACCTTGCTAAGTTGTTCAGGGTAGAGGGGCTTCTAGGTATATCCTCCACAAAGTTTGTTTGGATGCTTAAGGGTATTCCTTAAGTCCTTGTCTGAAAATTTTTCATGAAAAAAATTTTCTCCTATTTTAAAAGATAAGACCGATTAAAATTTCAGTTGATCTTCTCTCTCTTTATCTTTTCCTTAATACTGCTTCAGGTGTGCATCCCTTTGAATGCATCTCGCCTGTTTTCTGTACTACATTCCCTCTGTTTCGTTTCTGCACAAATGCAGGAAATGTGATTTCCAACAGCAGTGGCTCACTAGGCATCTCTTCTCCACAGTCACTGTGTGAGTAACCTTTGTTATGAGTTTCTGTCTGGGTGGTGGTGGTAGTGGTAGAGCAGGCAAGTAAGGCCTTGGCTGGTGCTGGGTGTGTACTGCACTGGCCCTCGCTGAACAGAATTGGTGGCAAGTTGTGAGAAGCTAGAAAGCCACTGAGAAGGGAAAGATCCAAGCAGGAACTAATCGGCTCACCTCTGTCTTTTGCACAGAGAATTAAAATTAGACTTCTAAAATGACTTTGTCATGGTCCTCTAGACCTGTATAATTAGCTCTCCAGCTGATGTGTGAACCGTATTTTCTTCTCTTGACTTTTACTTTTGTAGGCTATTATCTGATGGTGTGCACATCTTACTTTAGTTTCCACCTTCTTAAGAAGGAATCTACCGGTATCTGACTGCCCATTTGTCCTGATGACAGGGAAATTTGGCACAGCTCTCCAAAATAATCTTTGCAGCACAGAAGCCTGAAGTGTGGAAGTGATTGTGGTGTGAGTCCAACCCAGCTTTTATTACAATAAATTATCATGCTCTATGTAAGTAAGAAGAAGTTTATTTTTCTTCTGGTTTGATGCAGACCTTCGACAGTTCTTTCACATCTGTCTTCAGAAAGGATAATTTGTATGGGCAGTGAAGTAAGAAGTGGGATCAGACACAGACATGAATTTTCCGTACAGGTAGTAGGAATCCGCATGGAAAAATTAGTGCAAAGACCACTCATTCTGAAGATGTGAACATAGCTAATCTGCTGTCTATATTACCCCTTTTTAAGTGAGAATATGTGTGGCACTTGATTAGAATGAACGCTTGGCATTGCTGTCAGAGTAAATCCATAGACTTCCTTTATATTAGATCACTGTTTTATTTCAAGGGTTACATGCATACAGGATGACAGCAAGCTGATTTTCCAAATTGCTCTGCTTTGTCACTGTTAACTCTTGGCATTAGGCCATCTAGATACTCTGTGCCTGAGGTGTGCTCTGCCAGTTCCAGAGCTGTCCCTCCAACTATATCACCTTTCTGAAGGTCACTTGTGCTTCTACAGTAAGTGCTACATTAAATTTTTTCTTCTTTTTTTTTTCCTTCTTCATAAATAATATTTTTGTAGCACTAAAAAAAACCTACACTCTCTCACAAAATAGTGCTCTATTGAGAAACAATAGAAAATAACCTATCAAGGCATGGGGCTCATCATTGCCTCTAATTTCTTGACTCCTGTGAATATTGTTTACCGTAAGGATCCTATTAAAAAAAATGAAACTTTGAATAAAATACTTCTCAGAATCTTTTGTTTTTCAATATGATCTGTCTGGCATACCAGGAATTGCATATTAGGGTAAATATTTTCCAAGCAACATAGTGGAAGGATTGGAAGTCCTGAGGAGGCAGAAGAACCAAGGAGGGGAAAAATTGGCTTTCTGGTTTGCCTATAATTTCTTGGCTGCCAATTTCCACATAGAGCTGCAGATGTTACATGGGAGTGGAAACTTGCAGATAGTGTCACACAACTCTTGAGATTCACTGCCACTGAAAATATAATTAGAGATCTGGTTATCCAGCTAGAGGTCAGAAAACCAGAGTTAATTGCTAACCTGTTTATCCTACTCAAGGGATAAAGCACATAAATACAGTTAGAAGCTGCTTAAAGCCTAAGAGACCTCTGCTGAAATCCTGCTGCAGGCTTAAGGTAGCAGTTTTGAAAGTGCCTGAGGGAATGAAAAATGTGGGATAGTGTGCAGGCCCCAGCACCCTGCCCCTGCCAGTACATCCAGCCCTGCACCAGCAGCCTGGGGAGGTCCTGCTGAGCCCACAGCCCCTTTGACAGTCTCCCTCATCCCTCCCCCACCAGCCCAGGCACAGTCCCTCTTTTATTCAGCGTGGAAGGGGTAGATACATCCTAAGTGACTTAAGAGGGGGATGTCCTTTAGAAAACCAGACTTAGGTACTCTTGAAAAAAGGTGCCTCAGACTTTTGTTTAAGCAGCTGGGGTTTACAAGCCCAGTCCTCCAAAGCCTTACTTGTGTGAATAGTCCTTACCCTTCAGCCCAGCGTGGCTGAAATTAATGCCTCTTCACATGCCCCTTTCATGCTTAAATGGCAGGAGGCACAAGTCACTTGTTTCCTGTCCTTTCACCACCTGATTTCTTACATTAAAACCCTCCCATCTATCTATTCTGAGCAGGCAGTGAAATCCCTTATGCCTGTACAATGCAATCCACTTTCAAATGGAGGATTTTTGTTACCCCTCATTCCTATTAAAGTAACTCCTGTGCATATAAAGACTTTGGTTATAAAGCCCACATAATGCAGCCAAAACTGAACAGGACTTCCATGGAGCTGGAGAAAGTCCCTCTACCACTCCCTAAGGGCAGTGTTCTTCCCAAGTATCTTCTCTCTGCTTAGGAATACTTCTGGGCTACAGCACTTGTCAGAAGCCAGAAGAATTATTTTTATATCAGGGAAATGCCATTTTATTTTTATTCTACTCATACTGGAAAAAAACCCTGCTTTTTTTAAAATCAAAATTTTCAGAAACAGTTTCCTCTAGTGCACGCTGAGCACAATATTCCTCTTTCTCCCCTCATTTTCACTACTGAAAAGCCAGCAGCCTGGCTCGAGACACTTGCCTGGGCTCCATCAGAAGCTGTTGAGTAGTCTTGGAGGGAAGTGCTCTCTCTCCTGGGAGAGGCGTTTGGGAGAAGGGATGCAGGGAGCTCCCAGCACTCTGCTGCATGGCAGGTAACAGGCCAGCTGCTGAGGTGAGTCTCACACAAACCACGAGGATTAGGAGCAATTGTAAATTGGGAATGTTTTGCTGGCTTGAAGGGTGGCCCTCAGCTGGGGCGATGCTTCTGCCCCTGCATTCAGGATAATAGTTAGGTATATGACAAAATTTTATGTACCTGGTCACTGACACCAAAGGAGATTCAGAATGTGCTTTGGCTCTGCCCTCTTACTGACATGCTCACCCTAATACAGCATCAGAGAGAGTATTAGTGCCTGTTGCTTAATACAAACACGATGGAGTCACTGATTCATATTATTTAATAAGAAGATGACTGACTGTTCTGCATTGTCTGTTTGTGTCTTAGGAGCAGCAAAATGAATCCATTAACTTATTAACTTTTATTTTGAAATCTTTCACAGAACTGTCATGTTATTTTGATTTGAGTAAGCGATTCATCTTTTTTAACAACTATTTTTTTGGTCCAGGGAGACTCATGTACTTCTGTTAATAGGTCAGAATTATGAGATGTATCACTCATGTTCAGAATCTTTTTGTAGTGTATAGCTTATTAATAATAGATTTGAATATAAAAAATAATGATATGCTGTTTCAGCATTTAATTTTGGGGAAACATTCAGAAGATTTCCCCCTTGTGCTGGCACAGTCAGTGATGAAGATAGAGGGAGACGAACTGTACTGTAGGTGGGAGCAGAGACACTGCAGCAGCTAATGTGAGGTTGAGCTTTAAATTTTTATGACAATTCATAAACTATTTTTCTAGTCGAGACTCTGGCTAATCGCAGCCTGTCCCTGACAATTTCCTTGTTCTGATTCTCTTGGATTTAATAGTGTTCGTGGGGGGTGAGCCGGGTGAGATAGCTCGCTCTTGTAAGCTGCTTAGGCTTGTGTACATTTTTCTTCAGGAATGTCATGTCTTCAGCAAGCTGTTTGCAGGCAACTGATTTCTCTCTTAATTCTTGTCTGTCTAATGGTTTTAATAGTAGAGGGTGGACATGTGAATTCAAAGTGATGGCTCAGAAGCCTTTATTCTTGGCAAAATTCTACCGGGTTGTTATCTTTTACATCTGGTATCTCTCCGCTCCTCTTCTCTCATCTCCTTTCCACCCCCCAGCCCCATCCCCTCGGGGTCCTCTCTAATGCTTGCCATATCTTCCTTTTCAGTTTTACACTGTGGGCACTGCCAAAACTCTTCTCATCTCTCATCTTGATTAATGTCATCTTTTCCTTTGTACATCCACATAGCAACTCTCAACACTCAGCATCTCCTCACCTTGCCCTCCATCTAACTCTCCCACCCCTCAGGGAGAAAAAGAAGACACCACAAATACAATTTATCTAGTCTGAAACTTTAATTTCCTCAGCTCAGATCTTGCCAGCAATAGCTCTTACATTGCAGGTGAGGACTCCTTTTCTAACCCTTTTCACTGGTGGGGAGCTGCTGGCAGCCTCCTAAGTCACTGCCCTTCCCTTTAGAGGGCAGAAAGGACCTTGCTCCTCACCACTGGAGCAGGGTTGGGTAACTCAAGAGCTTGCCCACTGTTAGATAGTTCCTTGGGTCTTTTTTGACTCGATTTCTCCACTGCCAGCTCTGCATTATCCCGGTACTGGTGCCCTGTGTGACGGTGGGTTGGTGTTGTACCCACGGGGTTTGACATTGTTTTCCATACTATGTGCCAGGAAGATGGACAAGATGGTGGAGCAGAACATGATTTCATAACGAATATGAATTTTCTCCCTTGTGTGGTGAGAGTGACCTCTGCCTTTGGCCATGAATCCCAGTTATCCCTGTAAGGATCATCCTTCTGACTGGTCTTTCACATCGCGTTTCTCCCCTTCACCTCACACCTTGAATCTCTCTGCCAGAGCTGCACTTTCTGCCTTACTGAATGCAACTTTCCTCTCCTTGGTAAGATACAGAGCAGCTGCAGTATCTTCCTGATCGCTGCTGTGCCTTACTTTAGCAGCTCCTGATTGCCAGTGTCAGCAGTCTGATGGCCTGCCTCTGTGCAGGGGCTGTCCTTTCTGAGCCAGCCACTGCCACCACACCTCCACAATTCTCAATGCCATTTCAGCTGAAAAGCCTGCAAAAATTGCCACCTGCTTACAGCTAGGACCATTGAACAATTAAAAAAATCTCTTTTCTTTGGATGTGCTTTTAAAAGATGTTTGGATATATCCCTGGCTGACTCCAGCCTCCAGAGGAGTCTCTCTAACCCCAGTTCCTGCTGCTCTTCCCTACATCATTCTACCTCCCATAATTCAGGCTGCTTTGTTGCACTTTTAGCTGGAACCTGCATGAAACAGGTGCTTTTCCTCTCCACATGGGTGTCCTTCAATTACTTCATTCCAGTGAGTATGGACAATCTCTGGGGATTCATGGCTTGGCATGGGAAGGAACCATGCTCCCACTGGCTCCTCCCAGTCTCCTGCCCCCCCGGAGCTCCTCCTCTTCAGCCAGCTCTGATACAGGGCGTTCAATGGTATGAGACAGACTGAGAGAAATCTCTCTTAAATGCTGCAGAGGGGCACTGCTGGGGTGTGTCTGCCAGTCCTCCCACCTTCCACAGTGCCGGGAGGAGCAACCTTGTGGAGGGAGAGCACCTAGGACGCTGGCACTGGCAGCTGTTGAACTTCCACAGCCAAATAATTGTGTCCCCAGTGCACACCTTGGACTCCAGTGTGTCTCCTTTGTTGAAAGACATCTGCAAGTTAAAACACCTCCCAGCTGGAGCAAAGGATTTTGGCATGGAGAAGAGTTTAGTTAGAAGCAAAACACTTTAGTGCAGGGACTTTTAGTGAATTTATGCTTTTAGTGATTTTAAGGTCCCAACATGCAGCTTCAGGTTTGATTGCTGTGTTGACTGCACAGCATAAAACACACAAGAACAAAACCTTGATGTATTTATACAGCCCATATAATAAATGCTGCTGGCCCTGAGGTAAAACAGTGAAATTAAAGGCAGAGCAGAACTTGTCCTTACGGCTTTTTCTCCACCTGCTGCCTCTTTTCTCCCACTGCAGTTCTACCCTGAGAAGGTTTTGTGCCCAAATATTCTAAACGTTTTCCTTCCCCATGTTTTACATATATAACACATATGCCTTACATTAGTGAGAAGCTTTAAAATTTTTGTGTGGCTTACCTCACCCTCTCAACCAGGAATTTCATAAATAAATCACTGTCTTTCAAACCTTTTTTGCAGATTGCATCTGTCTAAAGCGTGTGCGCTTCAATAAGTGTGCTTGACAGAGAAATTAAAAAGAAAAATCATCTCCCAAACAGAAACTATAAGAGGCATGTTGAGCTAAACACTTGCTGCACATTATTACAAGGAGAATATGATTTGAGAAAGAGTGTTTAGAAAGTAAAGGTGACATTTTGTTTCTCTGAGCTCACTGGGCCAGAACTTCACCTGGGGTAAACTGACACGGGTTCATTGAAATCAGTAGCTGATTTGCACTCACTGGGACCAGTTCTGCTGTATTTTAGCCACTGGTTATTGAAGGGCTACTTTTTTGCCTAAGGAACTAAATATACCCTCTTAATATGTCTTGCTGTTGGTATTTATTCAGTTTTCTGTGAGTAATTCAAAGCGGTTGTTCATTGAGACTGTTTTTCATTAGAAATGTGGGCTCTTAACTAAAAAAGATTTTTAGAAGCAAAACATAAGCTTTTCCTGGGAAAAAAACCCTAAGTAAATAGATTTTTTTTTAAAAAGGTATTTTTTGTTAAGATTGAAAAAAGTTAAGCTGAAAGTAACTCCATATTTTATCTGGAAATGCTGTGCCAATGCCTGATGGGAAGTGTAGGAAGTTTGGGGGTGTAAAACCTCTACTTTTCCTCTGTTCCCTCTCTTTGCAGGACTTGCACCCTGACCAGGACAGGAGCCTGTGAAGCTCCTTGAGAGAGCACAGTCTGAAAGGCCAGCCCAGGAGGCACTGTTGTGCCCCTGAGGGTTTGGCCACTTTCCGTTCAGCTGAAGAGTCACTGACTTGAGAAACCCCAGAAAATTTGCCATGGTGTCCACCGCCAGCCTCTGTGTAAGGAGTAGGCCTTTTTCTTACTTCAAAATTGCTGCCTGTGGTTCACATAGCTAAGCAGTGATCGTGAGCCAAAGTGTATCTTTTGGCAAATAACAAGCCTTTATGCCATACTGGTTTTCATTTGGAAGCACTGTGGATAATCTGAGTGATGCTTATTTGCCGTAATACTACTTCACACCAGGACCTTAAAATGACAGTGCTAAATTTGGCCTCTCTTTAAGAATTTTGTTTATTGCCAGAAGGTGTTAAAGTCCCTTTTGTTGAAAGGAGTAGAGATTATTTAATCCAAAGGCAGTTTTACTTAAACCTGTAGGAAGGTTATTTTTCTGTGTTTTCCCAGATTTTTGTTTGCATTATGCTCAGAAATACCAGGATAAATACTAAATATACAGCCTTCTCTTTTTTTTCCTGGTAGACAACATGGGGTGGCCCTGCCTGCTTCCTGCTGGACTCAGCATCCCTCTCTGCCTGTCACCTTGCTTCAGTTACATGTGAAAAACTCTGCTGCTGTGTCCTTAGGATCACCAGAAAAGCAGCATCACTCAAAGAAGGAATGTTCATACTTAGAAGGAGCTTTACTGCATTTTAATTACTAGATCCCTAAACTTCTAAATATACCCCAATGCTAAAATCAAATTTGAACTTTTAAACTTGATTTTAAGGCGGCCTTTTCTTCCCTTTTCTTTGCTGAAATGTGAAAAAATACCCCAACAAAAGTCTGCATAGTGATTGTGCACTGTAAGTTGCTGTGCTCTTTTGCATAAAAGATTTTCCATGTTACAGCAGGGGGCCTTCCCCTGGTATGTCAGGAAGAAGAAGAAAATTCATTTCCTACACCCGCCTGTCATTTGCCCTTTTATGATTGAACCGTATACCATCAGACAACCACGAAAGTGACAAAAGCTTTTGCAACTGAATACATCTGATAATTGCAGTGTTTGGCTAAATTTAGGACTACAGCAGTTGATACTGCAGTGTCCAAGAGGGGGAAAAAAAAAGAAGAAATGGTGTGTAATCCTATTTTACAGTCTGAGAGTTTAATGATTACTTTACCTGATCCATCACCTTAAATAGTGTTTCTATTTTGTTAATCTTCTAGACTTTAGGGAAACTCTTTTTTTATTTTAAGGGATTTTATTATTTTTGGTTTTCTTAATACAAACCAAGACAGTAAACACTTCAGAGAAGCAGGTACACGTGAGATAAACTTTTTTATTTATGAATTGTGAGGTAAAAGTAATTTGCCTTTGCAGAGCCCCTGCAAAATATGTTCAATCCTTGGAGTTCGTGCGTCACTGGGGCATGAGGGCTAAGGGATCTTCCCAAGAAGCAAATTTGTTGTAGTGATACTGTAGGAAGTTTTGGAAAAGTCATGGAGGTTTGGGCAAACAGAAGCCCCACACAGCATTTATCCTTTATATACGGAAGAGGATGATTATGTGCTGTATTTGGGACTGTCCTGTGCAAGCATATTCCAGGTGCTTGTGTTAACCAAGAATTTTGTATTTATCCACACAAACTGGACCGAGCGATAGATGAATTTTAAGAACCATAGAGTCTAGATGATCCTTAAAGGTGCCTTCCAACCCAAACCACTCCATGATTCCGTGGCCTGTTCCAAATCTTTTGGTATCATTGGGAAGATTAGATCAAGACTCTTTATTGAAAGGGTACCAGCTAAAAGTAGTTTCTGATTTTGACTTTGGTGCAATTGTGTTGAAATTTGAATTCTTAAAAATATGAGAATAGTAGGAGAAATGGAATTGTAAAATAGTTTAAGGCAACATGCTCAAGATTTTGATGTATTACTAAAATTATTTCAACCAATCGAGACACTTAAATCTGTAGTAATGACTACGTGACTTGATTAAACATAATCCAGCAAAATATACGTCATATGGGGGACCCTGCTCTGCACCTTGCCCAGGCCAAAGCTCCTGTGAGGGGTTTTCATAAGCTGTGTCATTCTAAAGCTTTGAAAACTTCACCAGTCTATAGTCTAACATGAATCAATATAACTAATAGTATTAGACTGATATTACAAACAAATCATTTTCTTCCAGAGCAGAAAAATCTTTCCATCAGACCATGAGAGGGTACTGAAGTGAGAAATGATTTTATATGAAGTTCTTTCCAATGCTTATCATTCTCGTATGTAGCTGTTTAGTGTTTTCTGAGAGTAGTTTGAAGTTCTTGTTATTGATTTGATGTATTTCAATGTATTTTCATGACCTTTCAAAACACATTGTTAAAAATTCTATATTTACTTTGTTGCTGTGTAAAGATGTTGATATCACGAATATTTAACCCACATACCACCAGTATGAATCCTTTCTTCCTCATCCACATCATATTTGTAGTAGTCAGGAACACTGTCCCTTCCCATTCCTAGTGAACTGGAGAGAAACACCAGGGTCTAAGAGGGGTGAAGTAAACAAGGAAAGGGGTGACAGAGGTGGTAGGCATCAGTCATTTTGGAGGAGGGTGCTTAAAAATATTTTTCAAGTTCCAGGTGTAAGTTTCATGGCTATTAATTCATCAGGAGACTCGGAGGACAGTGAAAATATGTGTATTTGCGTAGGGTGGGGGAGAAGAAAATGGTGGGTGGCTGAGTAATGGAGTTTGTCAGGCCTGTTTCAGTGGCACCGAGGGACCAGGAGCAGCTTCGGGGTATTTGTGCTGATGGGACCTGATAGGACATTGAAGCTTTTACCCCTCCTCTAGAACTTGCAGCTTTTAGTTCCCTATGAAAAGAAATAATAAAGTGGACCGAAAAGAAGAGGAAAATATAGGTCCTGGGTGCATTTGTCAGGATAAAGTTATTAATGAGACTGTAGCAGGGATGTAAACCCAAGCCTTTGACTTTAGAATGGTTGATGATAATATTATTAATATGGATGTTTCACAGTCCATTTTTATTTCAGATTATACATTTAAATATTTAAAATGGGCTTGAAAATATTGCTATTATTAGGACTTACCTCATGTTATGCTAGATTGTCATGTCCTTTGGATATAGTACATACATAGAGGAGCTGTGGCACACACTCCATCAAATATCCTCCCTGGAATTCAATATGCAAATTATGGGACACTAAGATTTGAAGTGTTATGTTTTTAATGTGGAGTATGTAAAAATTATTGTTTGGGCTACTATGCAGCTTCAGTGAAGGATGGACAATATTTACCATTCTCACGTTACGATTTTCCTGTCTCAGATCTGGAAGGCTGAGGTGTCTCTGGTTTCTGATGGGGCTCCTGATGGTCATCCTCTGATGCTCAGAGCTCTCCTACACGATGTGCTGCACCATGGGACAAGTGCCCATGGCCAAATGCACAAGGGCTTTGCGGAACTGAAGTTTTAACCTTGCCAGAGGTGACATGCAATGCAGAGTGGATTGATTCGCTCCCTTGGCTGTGGTTGAGTGTAAGCATTTGTATAAAGGAGCTATAGGCAAGGAGTGAGTGTGCAGTCCCAGCAGATGCAGAGAGCCTGTGGGGATGCAGCAGCTGGAGAATGGGCTGTGGAGCTGAGCGAAGAGGCATAGTGGGGCCCAGGGGATCCCAGCTCACCCTTTCAGCAGTCATACTATGCACAGTTTTGCACACCTTGTGCTCCTGGGCTTGGGAAGTTGTTGGGAGCCTTACAGACAGTTTGAATTTGTGAGAAGGGTGGGTGAGAAGACCCAGCTTCTATGAGCTGGCTGAAATGGGTGTTAATGTAGCTTGTCAACATCAAAGGGATGACCAGCTGCTGTGGCTCTGACAAGCTAAACTCAAACTCAGCATCTCTGCACTAGAGTCTCTTCTGCTTGTCTCGCAGCCAGCCTGAGCCGGGCAGATGGAGGGCACGTGTCTTGCCAGAGGTCAGACAGTAAGTCAATAGCTTTACCAAGCTGAGATACCAGGACCTTTCATTTTCTCAGAACCATATGCTCCTCTCTTTCACATCTTCTGGGGGTGGCAGATGGGTAGAAGCCACCTCCTTTCAGAGCAAAGGTGGCTGGCTGCAGCATAAATGCCACTACAGCCTCCCAGAGGGTGCTGTGTTTTCTGTGCCACTAACACAATAGAGAGGGGCTTGGGGAGGATGGGAGCAATTTTAACATCAGTTTAGCTTTTCTTCTAACCTTGCTGGCACTGTTCAGCCTAACAGAATGTCACCTCTTGATTTTTACACAGTGGGGTTTTCTGAAGGGTTAGTTGAAATACACGGCTCAGTAAAACTAGTGGACACCAGCCACTCCTCTGGAAATTCTGATGGATATTCATGGAGTAACCACAAGATTTTATACAGACCAACAATGTCTGGATGGACACAGTCTCTGTCTTTCTCTGGCTGACACTTAGCCCTCTTCCTGCAGCTGCAGGGTGCAGCAGCACTGGAAGATGGTTTCCCAGAAGTTCTGCCCGACTGGGAAAAGAGTGTTCTCTTTGAACAAAAACTTTGTGCCTTACTGGACTCAGCTTCCCCACCTCACAACCTCCTTCAGGACCCTGTGGGCTGTTCTCTCCTTCTTTTTTCCTCAAACATTGGCTCTGTTGCTACCATCCCTCTGCCCTCTGCAGCCTCTACAGGGCTGCCAGCAGCCCTAGGCTTGCAAAGCCACTCGAGCCCTGGGGGCTGGCAAAGCTACCGCAGTGACTGTCCCCAACACAGTGTTTTAGAAACACCCAAGGTGGCTGAAGCAGGGCTGGAAGTGGCACAAATAATTTGCAGAGGGTCTAGCAAGGGGTGCTTTGTTGTGTGGCATAGCAGGGTGTCACACCTCTGAAGAAGCAGGAACCCTCTTGCCTCCTGAAAACTAACAGCAGCTTTCCCCGGGAGGTTCGTATTTTACAGGAGGCATGTAAAGTTGCTGTCCTGATTATACAGCTGCTAGCCTAGTTCTGGGAAATGAGTGCATGAAAATGTGTGCAGAAAATGAGCCTTCTAATAAGGCTCAAAGACTTTGAACTTCCCCTATTGTCACCGTAGGTCTTCCCCTACTTGCTTAGGAGAGGAAGAACTATTCAGCTACAATCAAATAATGCAAATGACCTGAAGGAAATTCATCCTAGAGACACTTGCTGGATAAACTGCTAATATGGTTTCCTCTCTTTCACTATTCAACCAGAATCTAGGATGACCTTTCCAATGAAACATAAAACCTACAATGTGCACCCTTACTAATGTATTCTAATGCAATTAGTTCATACAAAAGGCTTGTTAAATTTGCAGTATCTGCTTTCACCTTTACAATAATTGCTAGTGATCCCAAACCATAAGAGTGTGTCATTCTGCAAGGCTCCTGAACTGTAAATAAAATGGAAAGTTTATTTGATAACTCTCCTGCCTGTCTCCTAAATGGTTCTGCTTTTCTTACAGAGGTGTCTGTATGAAGCATACCAGAGGCTTAAATCTGGCTCAAGAGAGAGGGTCAAAAGAAAAGATATATACTGTAGTGAGGCATTAGGGCAGGAGAGATACTGTCAGTCTACATAACTGTGCTTTTTGAGGGGCAAGAAAGGAAATGCTAAGGTTAATGAGAAATAGGGAGGCTTAGAATGATGCTGGGTGGTGACTCCATTTTGCTGGGGAATTAAAGGAGGGCACTCCTCCCTCAGTTGTGTTGGTCGAATTGCATTTCCTTCTAAATAGTTTTGTCACACAGAAGAACCCGTGAATAATTACCTCCTTATAGCTCTTGAGTTGTGCAGGAAAGCTGCCATCCCAAATGAATGTCCACTATTCCATTAAGCTGCTGTGCGACTCATTTCTAAGAGCTTCCGGAGACACGCAGGTGGGTGGGATGGTGCCGTGAGCAAGCCTGGTCCATTACCCAAAGCCAAACCATCAAGCTCACCAGGCTGAAGCCAGCGTCACCGACTGAGACAAGCCTGGCTGGCTTCTCCCTGGTGGTGGAAAATCCACCTGGAGTGGGATGACAGTACTGCAAAGTACCCTGAGCATCTGGGTGCTTCAGAAGGGTTTGAGACAATAATTTTGGCCCACAAAATGAATGAAAGCAATGTTGGTTCAGTAATTCTATCACAATTTCTCTTGTTAGTGAATGCTGCCTAAAGTGTTGGAGACAGAAACAGGTATGATCTTGCACTTTTGCTCTAAATTGTTACTGTCATATGATTGCTGCTGTTATTTTGGTAAACCTTTCTTAGCCTGAAGCCTTTTTTCTTCTCAAAATAACTTTGCTACAAACGCAGTCACTGTGATGCACTGAAACAATGTTGCATTTCCATTCCCCCCACTCCTGGCGTGTAAAGTCGCAGGAAGGGAGCTTCTCCAAGGGATTGAGATGAGGTCAGGGAAAACGGTCCTTTTTTCAATCTAATAGCTCTGCGTGTTCGACTACAATGGAACCAGGATCTCCCCGTGCCCTCATGTGAGATTGATCTAGAGCGGGCTGAGGAATTCTTTGGTAATTTTTGGAGGTAGGAATTATGAGAGGAGGTACCTAACTCCAGGAGGGGACTCCCACAAAGGACATAAGGCCTTACAAAGGTGGTTCTCTGTGGTTGATTCTTTTCCCCTGCCTAGAATACTTTTTAAGGAGGAGTTTGGAGCATTTGCACATTTGCCTAGCATTTACAGCCACCTGGCAGCCCTATGCCTGCTATGGCTGCAAGTGGGCTGTGGGCACATACACGTGAACATAAGCATCCTCTGTGGCACAAGCTCACGGAGTCCACTCCAGGCTGAATGATGGCCCTACAGAGTCCAGGTCCTGCCATGAGCACTGGAGACAGGCTCAGATGCTTCTTGCTCAGTTGTTTTTTTCTCCAGATACTGAAACTACCTTGTGCATGCCGTGTGCTCTGCAGCCAAAGATCCACACCTCCCATGCAGCAGGATGCCCAGGAATTTTGATGATGCAGGGCTTAGAATTGCTGCTAGTGTAGCCAGAAAAGGATTCGCCTGCAGTGAGTCACAGTCTCAAGTGAACTCTGAGGATGAGCAAGGAGCTGGGCTGAAATACTGCTAGAGCTGGGCAAGTCATTTTGTTAGTCCTACCTAGACTTGTCCTGCTGCAGCTATAGGAGCTGAGTGCAGTTTTGTTGAGACAAGAGCTGACTCAATGTGCACCTTGTGTAAACCTCGCCCCTTTCCTTTGTGTTCCGGTAGGTTTGGTTGAAGAATTGGCAGATTACAGCTGATATCGAGGTATATGTTGTCTTTTTATCCCATTTGTTTGTATAGGTTCTCAGTTACAGAGAAAGAAATGAATGCTGTAAGCACACAAAGAAGAGTTTATCCTTCTTTGCTATGAGCTTTTTACTATACACATTCTCATGTGTCCTGTGTTTTTTGATGCAAAGCCTTCTTACTGTCTAAACAGGGAAGTGCTGGGATTTATTTATTTTTTAACATTAATATTTTATTGGGGGCAGTTCCTAATTATCTACTGCTAATTTAAAATGGGAAGATGAAGTCCTTGATTTGAAAAACTGACTTATGAAGCCAAGAGAAATCTTGCTGTGCAATCCTTGTGATGTGCACATGCTAAGAAATGGGTTTTATTTGCATTTTCCTTAAGTGTAGTATCTGCAATGTCTGACTTGAAAATCCCTCCTCAAATATATTGCCAAACAACAGCAACACAAAACTGTTTGACCAGGTTTTCTTTGGTTATTGTCAGAAGAAGAGAGGGAGGAACAGGTTTTCAGCAGGTATAAATGGATGAAATCAATGCAGGAATACAGCTGGTGTTCTGATCCTTTGCTGTTTGGTGAGGAAGAAACTAACTCTATGTTTTACCCTGGAGGCAGGTCAAGCACTACCTGTTGCTAGAGCCTACGTTGCTTTGACAAGTTGTGCTGTTAGTTCAGGCACTGCTTTCCCAAACCTGTGTGTGTCCGTGCAGGCATGCCATGCATGCCCAGCCCCGTGCCTGAATTTCCCTGCTTGGCACTTCGATCAGCTCATCCTAAACTAGAGCTGAGGCATTAGGTGGCAACACGGGGATCTGAGCTCGAATAAAAGTCAAAGTTTGCAGGACCACATTGGTTGTGAAAGCATCTTTTTTTCTTGATCTGCAGGAAAGATTTCCTCGTGCTGTTTTCTGTGCAGAACAGATGGGATCGGGATCACTGTCTGTCAGGTGACACGGGAACCTGCCAGCTCGCGGAAGGTGTGTGATTAGAGAGGACCCTAGGGTGAGGTGATTCCCAAGGGGGCTTAGAAGGGAGCGCGTACTGCTGAAGCAGCACACATTGCTGGCTTCCACTGCTGGGAAGTCAGGGCTGGCATCACTGCAGACACTCCCCACCAGTGGATGTTGCTGCAGGCACATCAGAATTTCTTAATGTAGTGAAGAAGAAAGGGGAAAGAGGACAGCAGGGAAGAGAAATCAGGGGAAAATGTATAAAAAATTCACTACATAAATTAGCTGCGCTTCTTGCAGCAAAACTAACAGTTTCTTTTGAATGTGAATTCTGTTGCTTCTCTTAACTAAATGCCTAAAGGAATTGTATCACATAATATACAAGGGTAATTATTAAAAATGCATAAATAGTCTTGTAGGTACAAAAAGTTGCAACTTGTCTCCAGCAAAACATTAAAAGGTTTGCATATGTCAATGAATAACAGGCTGTTTGCTTTTAATCGTTGCTATTTTGGGAGTTCCTGTAAGGATGTTTTTAGAAGAAACACATTTGGTAATTGGAGGAGGCTGCCCCATTGTAATGGGCAGTTGAAACCCAGAGGAGGCCTAGTGGGGATTATTCAGGGTGTCTAACGGTTCTGGCTCTGGCTTTGGGTGTTAAATATCGGCTAACATGTTTATGCCTGGCCTTCAGATGTCTAAACACAAAGGCTCTTTTCTTCTGCTCCTGGCAAGAATCCAGGCCAATCTTAGAATATTTGCCCATCCTCCTCTTCTGTATCCGACCCATCATTGAGGACAGTGTTTCTCTTGGAGTTTCATCTGAAAAACACTACAGCAAAGGAATGTTCACTGACCCAGAAGCCCAGTGACAAGAAGAGGGAATTATATGTGTATGAATGTCTGCCTTTGGGATAAAAAAGCACACGGAAAGAGAACTACAACAAATCCAAAGTTTCTTTCCAGACTGAGCCACCTGGATTTTTTCTTTTAAAAAGTCAGTTCTGGTGGGATATGCTTGGATTTTTTTTTTTTTAAAGCACAATATTATGTTAAGACAGCCTGCTTAGCATTACAGCTCTGAGATGCAAGAAATAGAAAATGTACATTTGTGTTCAAGAGCACAGACATCAGTTCAGATTGATACTTGGAGATTATCTTGAGCTAGAATAATGCATTTATGACTAGGGTCAAAGGGATTACCTACATGAATAAGACCTAGCTGGATCAGGCTCTGCTGCTTACAGCCAGCCAGGAATGGATAATGTGATATGAAAACAGACTTTTTTGGATGTTTTTTTCAAACTTATACATGTTTCTATCTTTGTGTTAGAAGCTGTTAAAAGCATTTGCTGCAGTCCTTAATTTTGGTCAGTATTTTCTTTTAGTTCCATATTTTTAACCCCAGTCCTGTAGCTCCAGGTGAACAAAAAAGATGAGTGCTTCTTGCAAGCAGCTAGAAGCCAGTTTCTAAGGACTTGTGTTATTTGTAAGAGAAAGGATCACCAGCATGAACACTGCGAGATCAGTCCCTGGGTTTGCTGTGTGAGTGCTCAACACTTATATTAGCAAATATCAGGCAGAGAAAACCTGCATTCAGCTAAGTCCTCACGTTTCCCAGTTATGTAGCTATGCACAGTATCTGTAACATATCTTCTTGGTTTAAAGTCCAATGTGTTACAATGAATGGCAATGATAGGATACAATAAATGCATTTTACTGACTGACAAGATGGGAAAGAAAATGAAAAGCATTCTTAAGTCTTAGTCATTGGCTTCTGTATTCAGGCTTTGTTTCAATAAGCACAATTCATCAGCTGCTTACAAGAAGTGTTTAGTTATTGAGAGTATTTGCATGCTGTGTACATGTCCTTCTAGTGTAGTTAATGAGTTTGTTTTTATTACAGAAGAACCCTGAATCTTTTGATGTTCATACAACTCTATCTCTGCTGAAAGAGCCTCTCCTTTCCTTAATCCAGATTACCACTCAATGCGTGAATTTCAGATATTTAGCAAGGAAGAGCAATGGAAGAGAAGTTACCTGACAGAAAAAAGCTAGAAGGCAGGTTGCTCTAATTACACAGGTAGTGTTTCCAGCACTGTTGTGTCTGCCTTCTCCCATTAAACAGTGAGTGGGATGGAAAGACTGAAGGGCCAGCCGTCATTAACGCCCTTACAAAAGTTAGGCTCCTTCCCCTTCTGCTGCTGATGAAGCAAAGGCAAAAACTCCAACTGATTTCAAGAGGAGCAGGATTGGGCCCTTAGGCTGTACATAACTGTCTGTGTTGGAAAAGAGAATGTACAATGTTGGGTGCTTCTTATAATATAAGATTAGATCAAATCCTTTCAGTGCCCTGAAGCACTTAGTGCTGGCCTACCTGTGGCAGATAGCGAGTGAATGCCTGTCAGCATGGATCATCCTCTCAGTGTTCTCTAAAAATGTACAATTCTCGCTTTGCAGCATTTGAGAGCTTTTAAAAAGTAGAGTCTAGGGGGAATAGAATGCAACGTCGAGACAAGTAGCTTCAATTTTTACCTGATCATTGGCATAATCAAAGAGTTTTACATATAGAGATGCCTGACAACCAATCAATGCGCAGTCAGAAAACCAGTTAGTTGATAGTCTTTCCGCTGAGGTGTAAGAAAATTATATGTAACTAATGTGAGTGAATGGTTCACCAGGCAAATAAATGGGTGTTTTCAGAAAAAGCAAAAATATGCTATCACGTGAAAGGAATTTCCCCTGCCCCATCTCTAATCTGCCTGTGAAGGAAACTGCTCCTTGTCTCATTAGCACTCAATGGCCACAGCTCCATAACACGTCCCCTTGCCATCAGTCTTCAGGCTGGGTGACAGACTTTGTACACCTGAGCTCCTGGGCAGGGGCAAGCATCCATGGCCATCCCACCTTCAGTGACAGTGGCACAGCCATAGTAGGAAACTGGGAAATATGATGATTTCACCTGATTAGAACAAATTAGAGCACAGGAAAACAACTACACAATTAGCATGTGTTGTAGGAGCCTCACTGGAGTGTTTGGATGTACAAATCCTATTGACTTTGGACAGTTGGTAGGAGCTTCCCCCGGTGCACTTCTGTGTTTGAGGAAAGCACTTTGCCTTTTGCTTCACACCCCATCTTCCCCTCCTGGCCACACTGTAGGGACCTGAGACTCTCCAGAGAGCAGGCATGCCTTCATACCCAACCCCAGGCCAAAGCCAGTAGAGCGCAATGGGCGGGGACATGTGGCACTGGGTAGCTCAAGGGAGCTGCACTTTACTCTCCCCCCCACCAAACCCAGTGTGCTTTCAGCTGTCTTCCCTTCACACACCAGGCTGTCCCCAGGCATGGGGTGGAGAGTGTACTGCTACCTGCAGAGCTGGACATTTTGTGCTTTGCCCCCACCTAATTTGCAGGTATAGGCACTTCACAGGATGATGCTCAGATGCCCTCACTAACCCTTCACTCTCTGACAGAGGAGAAATCTTTGCAAGGCCGGTGGCTGATGGGCTGAGGTTACAGAGGTGAACCCTGAAGACCCCTGCCCTGCATTTTATGTCGGAGTAGGACAGAGTTGAAATGAGACTAAGTGTTTCTACCCCACACTGTCATGACTAGAATTTTTAGCCAGTAATTTTTTTGGAATTAAAAGCTCCTTTTTACATAAGTAATATACAATAAGTCGGTGAATACCAATTAAAAGCATATTTCACAAAATTACACTTTCAGTTGCCTGTTCTATTGAATATCAGTAGGTAATAAGCTTTCCTCATTTCCCTGAGCATGTAATTTTTCCCTTGAATTCTTGAGTCACTGCTTTGATCACTTCTTGATTGCTTAAAGGCTGTGAGTCAGTAATATTTCCCAGTTTCGCTGTCACATCAAAGATCTTTGAGAGGCTTTCTCCATTAGAAGGCAGCCAAGGTTCCTGGTTGACATAGTTCATCACCATGCCAAAGCTATGCTGCACAAATGAAAATATGGAATAATGCAACACTTTTAGCCATTCGTGTAATCACTTGAATAATATGTATCACCTCCTTAAATGGGCCAGCTGCTACACAGCAAATTTTTTTGCTTGAATTTTTACACGTGAAAGTATGGAAGACAAACACTAAACAGGAAAGGTGATTTTTATCCAGACACACTGATGAGTGGAAGCAAAGGCAGTTGCTTTCCTCTGTTTAGAGACTTGTTCTGTTGCTTTATTCAAGCATTTATGACATGAACAATTCCAGCATTAAAAAGCCTCACATTTTTACAGAAATATCATTTAATGTGATAATATGCAGTATAAACAATTTGCGCAGGATTCCGACTTTCAGTTTGGTATGGGAATTTGCATCCCACAGTGGCAGTTTTGATCAGCTGAAGTCATTGACGCAGCTCCCCACAGCTTGCCAGATCCTGACATCCTTGCTCTGCTTTGTCTTGGGTTCCTCTTGGGCAAAACATGACAGATTTCCAAAGAAGCTGGGTCTGAGAAAAATGAGGGCCAAATTACCATTGAGACTCATCAGAGTTTTCCTTGGCTTGTGGAAAGGGGAGAGTCTATTTCCCCATCAGCTTCTCTGTCCTGTGAAGGCTGTGACACCAAAGCCTCTGGGCTTTCATCTTTGGGTGTGAAACCCTGCATCCTGCCCAGCCTCACCTGAGCTGCCTGAATCTTCTTTTTCCTCCCTTGGTGGGAGAGTCGGGGTGTGCACGAGCACGCTGTTGGGATGTATTGGGGTCCCATCTCCCACAGAGGGAGAAGTGTGTGGGGAAAGAGACTGGCTTTGGGATGTCCTGAAAGCAAAAGCTCTCTCTGAAGAAGGTTGTGAAACTTGTGGCAAATTTAACTTCTTCAGGAGCTGCAAGTATTTCCAGTGTGAACTTCTCTGCCGTCTTCACTGAAGCAAATAAATTACAATGGGAAGGCATTTAAAGGGACACTGTCACCTTACCGCTCCTATGTTGAAAACAAACAAATGCCTTTACCTGTGTTACAAATCCCACCTTAACATTATTAAAAGTGAAAGAATTTTTAAAAATCCAATTTACTTGTCACTCTTTCTGCTTTGTTTACTGGTTGTGTTTTCTCACGGTGGACAATAGAAATCAATGAAGTCAAGTTTGCTTGTGTTTGAGTCACTTTCACTTTTAGGTTTTAAGGCTTGGGGCGGAAAGTTCAGGGGAATGGTTATTTCATCAAATACAACTGTTTTCACTTGCAATTAAAAAAATCAATGGCAACGTTTCTATTCAGACATATGTTCGTAAAAGTCTGCTTCTGTGAGATTTAAACTGTGGACCAACCTTGGCAGTGTTCTTTGAAAGATGTAGCTAAGTAAAACATAGTGGCAATAAAATAATTCTTTCCATTATCATGGCAGATTGGAGACTAGTTATGCAGCAGGACTCCATTTTTATACGTATTGCAAAAGTAAGGGATAAAATACGGTCACAGCCTCTGAAACAAGATAGATACATCTCTAACAAGAAAAAAGGTAATGAGTTACTAATATTCAGCAGTATGAGCCATGATTTCAGCAGCCCAAGAAACCACGGTTGCTGCAGATAATGTGGCAAAGGTTTCTCTAGAAAGAAATGTGAAAGCAGATAAAGGAGTAACTTTGCAGATATTTACATGAGATTCTCATAAGCACAAGGGGCAGCTTTTGATCAAAGGATATAAATCTGGGTGAATCTAAATGCGTTTTTTTTTTTCCTACACTGGAGTTCCCTGTTCTGTGCTACTGCAGGAGGGCTCAATTTAAGTCCTCATAATGGTATGCAAAACTTGCAAAATGTATCCCAGCTGGGGTGTGCTCTTTAGCTAAGGCTTCCTTCTGGCTCCAGCAGGACTTCATTTCAGGGAGCTGCTGGAAGAATGAAACACGAAATAGTGAGTGCTGTTTGCATTCTGAGAAGTAGCCCTAGCCTTCTGCTGCCACCCGTGTCAGAACGGATTTAAGGACTGGGCCTAAGGCTTCTGGTTTTTATTTATTTCGAGCTAGTGTGTTCCTATGCAATACTGTCCGAAAAATCTAAATTTCACTAAGTGTACCTAATTTGAATAATTAAGAATTGGTATCTTTATTAAAAATGCAGAGTCAGCACAAAGAATTCACAATCTAAAGTATTTTTTGATTCATAACATTTTAGTGGAAGTGACATTGATTCCAATGAATAGGTTTTGTGGTTTTGTATTGTCTGGGGTGTACCCCAGGTGCGACAGAGTGCCCCTGGGGACCCGAAAGACTCACCCTTCTTCCTTGCTGAAGTGAGAAGTGGTTGGACACAGAAGTCTCTACCAAGCATGACGAGGCACTGCTGGTCAGCTGGCCAGTAACTCACATGTGTGGGCCACTCTTTTATGCTCTGTTTGGCATACACTGCATAATTCTGCAAAAGGCAAAATAGCAGAGGTAATTATTAAGGGACAGATTCTTCTTTCACTCAGAGAAGTAATGAAGCTCCTAAATCGAGGCTGAAAACAATAGAAAATGGTAGCTGTAAGTTTCAAATGCAAAGCATTGGGAGATGCCTGTGCCAGAGTCCTTTATTGTTCCCCTTCTGGACTGAGTGCTAAAGGTCTCACCTAAGAGGAGCTGCTTGTTGTTTCAAAATGCTGAGAGTACAGATTTCATGGGGTGAACGCCACTTCATCAAGCAGCTGTCTGCATGCCTTTCAGTCGCTGCTCCTCCTGACAAGCTCATGTTCTTACAGGCAGCATCTAATTGCTATAAATACCTGCAATGTATCATTCACTTCTCCTCCTTAACATAAAACTTTGGCTTTAGAGGAAAATTGAATCTGTTATTCCTGATGTTTCTTAGCCTCTTGCTGTTGCTAGATGATACCAGGCAGGGTGGCAGGAGGAGGAGATCAGGTTGCTCCCAGGTAAACTGGCAAATGGTTCGGCAGACCCAGCAGGGGCCACCAGGTCCCCTTTAAGGCTATAGGTATCATGGGCAGGGAATTCCCAGACAGTGAACCCTCTTGTACTGGCAGACTGGGAGTTGTTTTTAAAGGGGGGAGAAATGGGGGATAAGAAAAGAAGACCTTGTAGAAAATTCCAGTCTCTATTCATAAGGCTTGTGCTAAAAATGACCTCATGTGTTTCATAGTGCAGCAAACAGAGTTGAAGAATGCGGTCTTGTGGCCAAGAGGAGGGTGTTTCAGTGACCACTTAGGAATATTTGAATCACACAGTGGCTTATTTTGCTGTTCTTTCTTATTCCTGACAGCACAGTGTTTAGAGAGGCTCTTTGAGTGGGACGAAGACACTGAGGTTTTAGTATGGATAATTCAGCTGCACTCTTCCAGTTGTACACAGCTTTGCAAAAGGAGGGACCAGATTATTTGGCCTTCTAAGACATCTCATAATCTATCTGTGTCTGTCTATCACAGATTCAGTCCTTTGAGCTATGATCCTAAAAGTCCTCAGGGGCCAAACTTCTTGGGCAATGAAGCACTTAACACAGAGTCTTCTGCAATCAATACTAGAAATGCTTTAAAATACTTTTATTTCTTTAAAAGAGAAAAAACCCAGTAGAGATGAAACCTACTCACCCCTTTCTTTACAGCTATTATAATCAGTTTCTACAAAGCTCAGAGTGATCTGTGACATTTCTCTTTGGGTGACATGTTCAGAAACTTCACTGTCCTTTCATTTTCACCACACAGCACCAGTTACTTTGTCTTTCCAAAGCAGGTGGGCATGTGAGCACCAACTGGATTGCCTGGTTTCTCAGCCCAGCTCCCATCCAGAACTCTCCAAGGAAAAAAGGCCTCTTAGTTCTCACAGCCAGTTTCAGGCTCTGAGACATGGGATGATAGCTTGCTCGTATTATAAATCCAGATATCCCAAACTTTTGTCAGTAGTGGTATGCTTAGGACATAAAAAATGTAGCTTTTGACCAGAAGTATTTTTGACTTTTACCTTACTTGCAGCTTTGCAGAGATCTGTAGTGTGATGGAGGCTAGTGGGAACTGCAAACTCCATCTCCTGTAATGAAACCTCTCGCAACTGCCTGCTCCTGGCTCTTTGTCTGCTTTTTGGAGAGGCCCTACTCTCCTCTGTAGACATAAGAGATTTCAGCTGAAACACAGGTCTCCCCTTTGCCGTCTGCCCCTGCTTCCCGAGACTTAAGAGGAAATGGAATGCTGCAATATAAGCACGCAGGTTACACTTGTATTTAGTTCAATGGCCTCTTCTTTCTAACAGTTTACTTTGTCTCTTCTAATTCAAGCATGTCAGTAGCAAGTATCATATCTGTGACATCGATAATAAAAATCCCATTGTAAATGCCGGGGTGTCATTTTCCATTCTGCCTAAACAATCCCGAGCTTTGTACTTTCTGGAGTGGCCTCTGTCTTTCACAGGTGACATTTGCAAATGGGGATCCGCATGCGTGAGGCACGCAGCTAAGCGTCTCATTTCCATATGGACAGGCTGGCATAAGCGCACTTTGTGTCAACCAAGAGGCCAGTCTGCAGCAGGTGGAAATTTGACTATGCTGGATTTACCGTGAGGGAACAGGGCCTTCTCCCTCCACAGGAGTGCCAGCCTGGTGGAGGCAGTGGAGGAACACTGCACAGTACCCAGCAGTTTCACATACAACTCCATGCTCTGTGTTTAGAGGGGAAAATGGGGAAAACCTGAAATCCACAGACTTGTGTGCTTTGACTCTGAAATGTTTTCATTGACATGCTTTGGCCCAAGTGTGCCTTGGGAAGTTGACTCCTGACCTATGTGGAAAGCAGCCAGTGGTGGCAGTTCCAGAGCTCCAGAGCAGCTGGACCACTCTACAGGGTCTCAGAGATGTGGAAGACTAAACTCCCAGCTGGGCAGAGCTCATTTGGAAAGAATCAACACCTTTTCTGCATCACCACCATGGCTTTTTCTGTGTCTCTGTCAGTGTTGCAGGGGCAATGTGGAAGGAACTGTGCTCCCTTCTCAGAAGAAAGGAGTGAATAATTTTCAGAAAATGTGACCCTTGGGAAGGCTTAGTTTACGGAGTAGAGTATCAAAAGTGTGGGATTTTTTTTGTGATCCTACCCTTCTTAGAATTACATCATCATTTATATAATCTCCTAAATCACACCAATTACTCTAAATATGTACCGACATATACCAAAGTAGCTAAAAAGGAACAATTACGATACTATTTGGCATGGTTACAGCATCTGTGAAAAAGACATCTTTTATGTGTAACACAATTTGTCCAGAATTAATGAAAATATCCAGGGCTGTTTTTATGAAGTAATTTGTCACATTAGACTAAAAAAACCTAAGGTTATGTTGGACATGAAAAGAAACTCCCTGAAGGTCAAAGCAATTAAACATTGAAACAACCCATCAACCCAGGGGTCAGCGAGGCCTCATCTAATGAGAACGTTCAAACGAGAGGAAATCCTGCAATCGTCTCTACTCATTTCTTCGCCAGGTTAAATACCCATTTGAAGTCCTGGCACAGCACAGCCAATGGAAAAATTCCCATGGGCTTGACTGGGGCTGTGTTTTTTTTTATTTTCCTTGGATTTTAATAAAACCTTTCAGTCAGATCTGGAATAGTTTGCATCTTCTATGAATTCCCATAAACCAAAAGACGTGCAAGGAACTTAGCTGTAGCATCTTCAATAGTTTTTTTCTTTCTTCTTCTGTATAAATACTAACAGCTAACATTTGGATGTTGCAAATTGATTCAGATTTAGTTGTTTCTGAGGGAATGTGTGTGTATGTATGTGTATTCACAATTAAAAAAGAACTACTGCAGAAAGCTTCTTTGGAAGAGAATAGTCCAACAGGAGAAGAGTGTTTATACAGATCTGGAGAAATTATGGTGTGATTTTAGCATTCAGTCAAATCTTTTCATAGTTTGGAAATTGTGATAATAAAAAGGGCTCATCACTAACAAACTGAGAATTTGTGTGCTGCCCTAACCTTCTGGAATTAGATATAAGAAGACTTATAAATACCTCTCCTTTAAAACTGGTTTTGAAAAATGCCAGATAAGCTCATGCAGATTTGTGGAAAGAACTATGCAGGTCAAGTGCTACCAATTTCTTTGTGAGCCTCACATTGGCAAACTGTTTTATATCTGATAATAATAGCACAGCACAAAGCAGTTCCTGGATGCTTCTTCCCATTTTTGCTTTACTGCTCCCTCTTGTTTTCCATTCTTCCTTCCAATTCTTCTTGGTGTATGAATATAAGAGAAGTATACATTACTTGGTTATTAGTATTATGTTCTATAGGATATAATTTCCAAAGGCAATTCCCTGCTTTGGAGCAGGTTCTTTTATGATAAACTAACAAAGCCAAGGAAAAAGGAACCAATGTTGTTGTGAGATATTTGTGCATTCAATATATTTTTATATTAGACAGAAGCATAAAAGACAAAATAAGTGCTTGGGACTATGTACCATAATCTGTCTACGTACAGAGGTCCATGGGATTCTGTACAGGGACTGGGAGCAAAACCAGTGCAAGTTTGGAATTCATTAAGTGGTGATGAAACATGATAGCTTTTCATTTGTAGCAGCTGAAGTCATGATCCAGTTACATTAGGAAAATGCATTGTTTATGAGACAAAATTTGGTATTTTGTGCATTTTGGCTAAGTGGGATATAATGCTTTCCTCTTTTCTACACTTGACTACTCATCAAGTTTTAGTTCAGATGGAACAAAAATGGTGTTTTGTAGTGGGGAGATGGTGTTACAAGTAAAGACTCCAGCAATCACTGATGCTGATGTTTTATAAGCAATCACCATACACAAATGGGAAATGGCTCAAAACACATTTCATAATGATTTATCCATAACTTCACTAATTCTCCACTGTTAAATAGTGATATCAGTGCTCTAACTGTGTCAGGCATAATTCGTGTCTTGGTTTCCTTCCACAGTTGTTAAGTTTGAGGGTTCATTTAATGTGCTTTCTCTGGCAGAACAGAAGGCACACGGAGCTGGCAGTGATGAAATACAGTGGTACAAGGACATGGAAATACATTTAGGAAAGGGAAAATTCAAAATCTACTTCCCCACTGTCAGAAGCGCCACAGAAAATCAGTTTGAGACACCTGTGCTCTTAAAGGGATTAGGATTTAGACATGCCACAATCATTAATATTGTCAATGCATAAAACAGCCCAGCAGTGTTTTATGTCTGAGGGGGTCCTTTCACTGCCGTTACATGATGCAGGTACATGGTTCAGCCAGGTTTCAGGCACTGTCTGCTGGGGAAGGAAGAAGCTGAGGTGTTTCTAAAAAACTGTTCAGCTTTAAAAGGAGTGTATTTAGGGCTAAATGGGTGTCCTTCAAAAAAGAATAAATCAGAAGGTTCCACCAGGTTAAGAACCCAGCATTTGAACATTGATGAAAAAAATATTGTAAAAGACGTTAACCAAAAATTTGCAGAAAACAGGCAAAGTCTGAACTCATGTTCACTCTGCCAGGAAAGTTTGCAGCCCTGTGAAGCAGGGCAGTGCAGAGTTGGGGTACTCAGTGCATGGCAGGAACCACAATGTACTGTGGGAATGGGAGCATTGTCTTGGCTAAAGGGGTTCTGTCCAACAAGAAAAGACAATCAGGGAATGTTTGTTTCCCCCAAGAACTGTTCTCTGCCCCAGATATTGCTTCTTCAAAGCCTGCATTCAGAGCTGACAGCAGCATCTTCCTGTCATCTCTCCCTTCAGCGTCTGCAAAGGAATGCATTTTCCTCTGAGATGGTACTTATTGTCTGCTTCTTCTGGCAGAAAATACATGCACTTTTAGGGTTTATCTACTACTGCTTGAGGTGAAGGATTACTTTTTGGGTAGGTAAGTCCCACCCCAAAGGTTTTGTGGAGATCTGTGTTTTCTGGGGCTTATATTGACCCATTAGGTCTTTCTCCTTTTCCTCTTTTCAACATTTCCCTTCTTCTTTTATTAGGCTGTAATGCCATACAATCTGAAAGGACAAGTTTGAGATTTAATTTTTGGTCTTTGGTCTTTTCCAACCTAAATGATTCCATGATTATAAATGAAGACAGAGCAATGGCTGACTAAAGCCTGGTCCAGGTTCTGTGACCAGGTGCTGGTTCCATCTGAAGCAGAGATGAGGAGATACCTCATGTGCTCAGACTCACCCACACAGTCCCAGAGGGAAGCTTCATGTTCTAGCTTTCATTTTCAGTGGTTGGCTAAGGAAATGGAAGTGATTTTTCACAGCTTGTTCTACCCCACCAGCACAGCCCAGTTTCTTCCAGTTCCTTCCTTTTTTTACACTTGACTGATAGAAGTTGTAAAGTGTAAAGTGTATTGAATTTTACCATTTTACAAATGGTATTTGTAGACGGAGGTAATAACAACCTTGGAACCAGGCGAAACAGGAGTGCAGCACGTGCCGATAATGATAGACAACAGGGAGTAGTGGGCAAACAGGAAGGGCACTGATCTCTCAGGGGTTTCCAGGAGTAACTGGGGAATCTGCCTCCTTTCGAAACTCTCCCTCCTCCAGTCACTAAATGGAGGAAAGATAATGAGCTTTTGTAATAGGCATGGGACTGCTAATAAAAGCTTGTCTTGCTGACATCCCTTTATTGAAATTATTAAGTGTTCCTTTTCATGTTGAAGCAAGATTAAAACAACCCTAGGATATTACTGTTTTATTGGAGCCAGAAATCTACACAGTGCCAGAAGAGACAAAAATCTAACCCAAATTCATACCTACATGTTGGACGTGAGGATTTAATAATCTTTTCCAACAGCCACCATCAGACAAAGTGATCTTTTAAGAAGAGGCTGACTTTCTCTTGACAGAGATGGACAGAGACATTGAATGATCTCAGTGCCAAACCGAAAAGAATAATGTAGCTGGATCAGCAAAATGTCATGGTTAATAGTATTGAAAGCAACCAAAATAATTAAAAAGCAATAGGTCAGTCACATTGCCACACTCTAAAGACTGTAATAAATAATTAAAAATTCAAACCAACCCAGTCTCAGTATTATGGAAATCAAACTGAACGTTAGGGAAATTTTTTAGTGGCTAGATAGTCAGACATGGGACCATCTTTCCCTTCAATCCACCCCCCAGTTCTTTTCCCAGCTCTTAAGGAAGGGAGGTTAAAGAGAACCTTATAATCCAAGATGATTAGAAGACAATGGTAATTTACTTATGATAACAGAATAATAGCAACACAATTCAAAACAGATAGAACAGAAACACAAACAAGATGTAGGATTACCCATGTTGAAATAAAAGGATCAAACACTCACAGAGGCATTGATTGCATTTGGGGGTATTTTGAATCTGCATCATGTAAAGCTTTTGCATGAACTTAATTTATTCCTATTAGCTCGGAGAATGTCAATGGAGAAACTCCCGTGCATCAAATTATACATCTGCCTAGATGGTTGCAGCATCAGACTGTAGGGTGAATATGACCAACACAAGTCAAAATAATCAGCTAAAAGACAGTCAGAGAAGAGAGATGGGCTATGTAAATAGTTTAAAGGCAACAGAAAAAGGCAGCAAAAATTTCTGCAGAAGTTTCAAAAAGGAGTTTTGCTGTGTAAAGAAAAGAGATCTTGATCAACTTGGAACAACTTAGTATGACTGGAAGGCTACCTAGGCTTTTGCTTTCTAAAAGTGACACTGTCAAACATTTTGAGTGCATTGTCATCTAATTATATATTATAAAACAAAATTGAAATTTGGTTTAAATTTATTTTTCCCTTATTCATTTCTGGAGACACAGAAATACAAGTATCCCATGAAGATGAAATACTGAGTCACTGACATTATGGACTTGACTTCCCTGTGGGCAGCAGGAGGAGCCATGTTCGTCCTACAGGTCGGAGACACTGTTGGGGTGATATCTGCTGCCTCAACAATATGCCCTGCCTCCTGTGGCCCCCGCAAGTCAGGTGGCCATTTTGCTGTCCACAGTTAATTTTACATGATTAGGTAAAACAGCAAGCCAAAATACTGAAAAAACCCCATGCTAAAAGTCTTTACTCCAGTAAGGAGATTGTATCTTACACCCAGTCTTATCAACTAAGCAGGTATGAAAGAAAGCAAAAGATGCGTTTTGACATCTACCTGAGCTTCTCCCACTAAGACTGTCAAAGGAAAGTATATCAAAATCCTTTCTGATCCAGTTGGCTCATTAATCAGCTCTTTTCTTGACAAATTCACCATTAACTGAATGATCCATTTCAAGATTGGTGCATAAATCCAGTTTAATAATTTGTCAGTAGAATGGAGGAGTTCAAAAATCTCTTCACCAAAATCATGAGTTATACCAGTATTAGTTTTGAATTAAAGTTTAAACAGGGTAGACTACAGAAAGACATAGGAACAGATTTCATGTTGGTTACAATGGCATCCATTCCAGTTATTCCACTGAATTCAGTTGCATTCCAAACAATTCATGCCTTCTGCTGAGGTTTGGTTAATAATTCTGACTGCTGGCAGACAGCACAGCATATTATTCTTACCAACACCTTGCACCTTGTTTTCAGCTGTAGATCCCAAAATGCACACTGGACACTGAAGATCCTAGTGGTGACCTTGATGCCAGCAAACCCATAAAATATCAAGACTCATACAGGGGTTTTTGTGATGTTAGTAGGAACATGTAGGTCTCATACGTAAGAGTCATAACACAGTGGGCCAAGTTCACTGCTGCTGATGACCACGGTAAAATGTCAGCACGGATAAGATCTGAGACTGGTGTAAGTGGTTCAAAATGTAACATACTGATTCCATACTGATTCTGAGTCAAAGGATCCTGTGAAGCTAAAACTAACAACTACCAGTGCAAGAGGACAATGCACACATATCGACCAACCAAAACATTCCCTTCACCACCATCTTTCTGTGTTACAACCTTTAAGAGCCCAGTGGAGGAGAAAGGTTTTGCTAGCATGAAAACATCTGGAGAGGTAATGATTCTGCTCTTCTGCATACATCCCTCGCATCCCTCAGTCCTCCAGACTTCTGCTAGGTGTTAACTTAAATAACTTGCTTTGGTATCTACACAATGACTTCCTCCTTGCATCTAGCCAAGCAGTTTACAGCTGCTGTAGAACTTACACTGGACTTTGGATTTTGTTCAGCTGCTCTTTTTTCTAATTTTTTTTCCCCAGGAAATTGGTTCATCGGGAAATACCTCCACACCTTTTCCCCCAGTCTAGAAATCTTATCCACAAATCAATTCTACTAACTTGTGATTGCATTTTATTTAAAGCAAAATGATTGGTTGGAGTTTTGATTCAGAGAAAAGTACAAGATAGGGAGAAATCTGATGTCTTGCCAATAAACATCAATTAATGTTGCAACTACATAAACAGAATCAGAAGAGAGTGGTACCACTGCTCCAGTTTGTCCTGAAACAGATATAGCAAGATATAGTCATCCTCAAAAAAATGTTTTACTTTTTTTTTTCAGAAAAGGATTTCAAAAAAGGTGCTTGCTGTGAGCAAAGCTAATAAGTTGCTCTGTTAGCACTGAGATTTACAAAAATTGATTTCCTATTGCACTGTGTCTACTGACTGGATCCTAAGGTGTCTGGTAGGGCTCAAGGAATGAGCAGAGTGTATGTAGGGGTTGGGGTACTTTTCCCCTCTCAATACCTTCTCTGGCATTTCTTCATGGGCACAAGCAGCCTTTAGCTGCCTTCTCAGAGAGGGCACTGGAAAGGTCTGTCTCTTCTGCCATTTGCTTCTCTGCATGAAACATTTAGAAAGAAGAACAGCTTTGACCACTGTGCACTTCTGTTGGGTTAAGCTGAAAGTGCTCATGAGTTCAGGAGGAAGGTGGGGTAGAGGGGCAATGGTTTACACCCACAAGAACACAGTTTGTGCCAAACCAGCATGACCATGCAAGCCCTTCTTTCTTAAGAAAGTAAGATTCAAAATTCCCATTGTCTTTGCAGAGCTCTAAGCCAGGATTGTTGCTAGATATCCCCACGGGTTCAGCTGGGTTGAGACTAGAATTACATTGAGAGCTACGCTAAATGCGTTGAGCATCATATGATGGGCGTCTTACACGGGGTATTATCCTTGTGATATATAACAAGTATTTCCAGGCTGTGTGGGGCATTGCAGGGACACAAAGGATAGTGGGGCTGAGGAAGTGGGATGCATGAGCCTGGTGTAGAGGAGATCATCCCAGTTGCAGTTTTCAATGTCACATGCAGCTGGCACAAGGACTAGGGAGGAAATAATCCCTTTGGGTCAGCAGAGAGAGGAAAAGCTCTGGCTCAATGGGTTAAGGAATAGACGAGTACGAGCCCGGCCCAGAGGGTGGTGAATGCATGAGCTTCCTCCCCCTCCCTGTTCCAGCAGTGATCAGGATTCCTTTCCCAGCCCGCCCCCGGGATTCCTTCGGCAGGAGGAAAAGGGAGAAAAGCAAACCCTTTCTCTTCATGGGGCGCAGCAGGGGCACAGAGCAGCGCTCCCCGCCTGCGCTTCCCCTCCGCAGCCCTGTGCTGGCTACTAGGGGCTGCAGACAGAAGTTGAGAGTTGCTCTTATGAAATGCAAATACATTTGCAGGACTTTTCCTTCCACTGAGGGCAAAGACGGAATCCAAGTGAGGAAAGGCACATGACTGAGATTTGCTTTTTAACATTGTCTGTTCAAACGGAAAGATGAATTGAGACTCCTTTGAAAATGTGGTCCTTATCATTCTTTGAGCAGAATAAATAAGGTGACTGCAGCTAATATTACTTTTCTAACCCTGACACCTGGAGGTTTCAGCACATTTTGTGAACTTTCCTCACTTACCTCTCTTAGAACCCATCTCTGCAGATGGCAAATACTACTTTCTTCATTTTGGAGGGGGGAACTCTACATGCTGATGAAAGGTTTTGCCCAAATACTTCAGGAAACCTGTAGCAGAGAGAGGAAGCAGAATTATTTGAAAAATTATTCTGCCCTTTCACATTTGTGTCATTGTTTCCTTCTAATTCAAATAACTTCAGAGATTTGCATTGCAACAGACATTTTCTAGGGCACTTTCTAACATCCTGGGCCATTGAAGTGTACCAAACCCACTGAAGTCAAAAGACCATCTTTACACTAAGTTGCTGTGGGAACTTGTCCTCATTTGGCTTATGATCAATAGCCCACAATAACACTGGGTCCAAGAGATTATAAACATTAATCTTGACTCAGAACTATTTAGGACCACGGACCAACCTTACAGAAATTCAGTGTATGTCTCTGTAAATTTAATTAAACTTAAAAACATTATCTTCTTCACATCATTTAAAATATCCTGTAACCTCTCCTGAAGTCTTAGCATGGTGGACATTGTTGGAAATGTATTTCTCTCTAGCTTATTCTGCCTTCTTTGTCAGTAAATCCTACCGTGGTGCACACTTAATGAGAAAGCAGACCTGCATTTTATTTTTTTTTTTCATTTGGAGGATGATTAACAATGTGGCATGCTGGCCAACAGCCAGCCATACCAATCATGCTTTGTTGGTTGCATGTGTATCCACTGATAGACAGTTTTGAAACAAATTAGAAGGCTGAATATGAGCAGAGTCATAGATTTGGTCTTTGGATCCAATGGTGGAAGCAACTGTATGCAAGCATTTGTGACTTTCTCAAGAGTTTTTGATGCTGTTGTAAACACTTTCAGTTTAAACCTAGGTCATAGACCAATATCTTCGTAGAGGCATACCCATGTCTTATCTGGAGATATGTTTGAGTCCCTTAGCTATATGTTTACAAGAGCCCATTTTGGGCCAAAATATTCCAAAAGACCAGCTTGGATGTCCTTCTGCCTGTTAGCCAGAAAACAATCTTCTTTCTCCCCCTTCCCCTTCCACTCCCCTCTTCCCTTTCCATAGCATATTCTGGATAAAATTGGTGCTGAGGCTTATGGGGAAAAATGATAGAAAAAGGATAAAAATAATAATCTGGGTAATAATTGGGTAGTAGTTTATCCTGCTGCAGTCATTTCAGTGTATTGGCTCAGCTCGATATCACTTTCTCTTCAGCTGGTTCACTGAAGAAGCAGGTGTTATGAGACTTGAAGAAAGCTGATTTGTGATTGCTGAGATGCCTTTTTCCCTCCATGTGGGACACCATCACACCAGGCGTGTTACAATACTGGTCAACATGAAACCATGTGAGAGCTGAGGGACCCAAGTGCTCGGGGATGGTGTCATCCTTGCTCCAGCAAAGAGGGTCACTGTGGAGAGCAGAGGCAAAGAGACCCTGGCACTGACCTGCAGGTATGGAAGGAAGGAAGGAAGTAACTGCAGGGGATGCATTACCGAAATGT
Source organism: Dryoscopus gambensis (assembly GCA_013389985.1). Taxonomy (NCBI): domain Eukaryota; kingdom Metazoa; phylum Chordata; class Aves; order Passeriformes; family Malaconotidae; genus Dryoscopus; species Dryoscopus gambensis. Next base: position 23,278 of record WEIT01036902.1, on the reverse strand, counting down.
CTGGTTTGGCACATCTGGCTGTATGGGTGCAGCTTCATGGAAGATGATACAGTTGCACCTGTTTACAGCAGAGATAGTTTTGGACTAAAAGACACAAAGAAGCAAATCTCACTGAAGCAGAAATCTAGAGACAGAATTATAGATACTACTGAATCCCCAATGTATTTTTAAACTTCATTTTAAAGGGAAAACAATGGGAAAAAAGCCTCAAAGGCACATATTTAAGTGTTAGTTTCAAAGTAATACCTCCTCAGAGATCTGACTTTATCACTACTGAAAGGAGAAAGCAGAAAATGGAATTGTTTTTGTTGTTCTATCATGTTTATGACATGACAAAAACGTGGAGTTCTTCTGCCTTTTGCTTTTCACCTTGTTGAACTGCTGTCAGACTTCTGTAAATCGTTTGCACCATAAACAAGCTTTGTGAGTGAAAGGGCAAGTGCTGAGAAAAGCCAAAGGCAGAGATTTTATATTGAATTTTTTCTTACAGAGATAACTGACTTCAGCATGGACCAGCTTCACCTAGATGTGGGAAGAAAAGCCAAGCACCATTGAAGGCAACAGCATAATGAAGCTCAAGCAACAGCAAATGGGATTAGATGCTGAAAGTGTTGGCTTTATTTTTAGGCAAAGAGTAAGGTAATTGCAGCTGAGAGGATTTAGTTTTGAGCAAGAGCTACTGCCTTCTTCCTCCTCATCATTCCATCCACAGATGTGGAAAGACTGACATCCCTTATGCAGGTGTACCACCTGGAAACTGCCTGCTGTGAAGCTCTGGCTGCTACTGATTGCAGAGTAAACTTTGGAGGACTATCTGTCTGCGTGCACCAGAGGTGGGATAAGAAGACAGGAGGAGAAGAGGATGCATTTTATTTGCACACGTGGCTATTGCAGTGTCAGGATACAGCACAGCAGGCAATTCTGCTCCTTTGGCAGAGAGCCATCTCACAAGGAAAAGACATTGGCATGGTTTGGAGCATGGCGATGTCAGGCTGGGATAACCTGGTCCCATGGGGAACACTGCTTGTTTCAGTACGAAGTGAGAGGCTGAGCAGGGGAATGTTCTTCTGTTGTATCTTGCTAGGTCTTGCTGTAGAAGCACGGGAAGAAGGCTGGAGAGGTAGGGCCACACAAATAAATGCATCTTCAGCTCACTGAAGATTGCGTAGGTTCTGTTTGTTCCCATAGTGTCCTCCTTGCAAATATGGTACCCCAGAGAGATGGAGAATAGTATTTAAGGAGCTTGAGAGCCATTACTGATCTTACATTACATGGATAAACCCAAATCCACCTGTGCTGGAGCCCACTAAATCCAGGCACATCTCATGCAAATACCTGCAGACTGAGTTTAGCTTGTGCCTCCAAGGGAGAAATTTGTGTGATCGGTCTCTTCAGTAGTTCAAGGTGCAAAAAACCTTTCTGTCTTACATGCTTAGATCTGCTTTGGTTGTTACATCTGGGACCTTTTAGAAAATCATGTGACACAGTCCAGTACTAATTACNTTTTTTTCTTCCCAATTTTCTACTACTCTTTCATCACTGCTTCAGTATATCTACATGATTTATGCAATGGGGTCTTAATATAACAAAGAACTCTTAAAAATATCACAATATCAGGAACTGTCAACAAAAAGCACAAATATGTATCTCAGAAGTGAATAAAAAAGACGGAGCCTGAGTTTAACTGGTGCTATGAAGTCTCAGAGCACTGTGCACTGCTGGGCACTCTTGGCTGGGTATTCTGCCTATGGAGGGCTTAATATTTTTGACACCAGGGATTCTCCATATAAATCTACTCTGAATATGGAACTTAGATGAATTATCTGGTGTTTTTACTTCCTTACTGGGGAAGAAACTGAGGAAGGGCTGGGAGAGGCTTGGCTCCTCCACCTGAGACAGGTTAATGATGGAAACTTGTCTTCTGCTGATGGGAAATTTAAATAGAGATTTTTAGGGCAAAAAGGTGGATTTGGCCTAGAGAAAACCCATTTTTCCTATCTAGTCCAGAAGGGGAGAAAAATAAATCATAGATATTTGTCTGATGAAGCTGATAAGAAATTCATACAATTAAAGGACATACAGGGTATAGAAGACAGGATTTCTCAGGAGATGTTGGGGAAACACAGGTGAAAGACTGATGAAGCATGTCCTGCCCACCAGCCAGGAAGGTACTGTGGTCTGAAAGATCTCAGGGGCAGAAAGGAAGACCAAAAGGATCTGGTTGTAGCAGTATGTCTCTTCAAACCAATGGACAAGGTAAGGAGGAAGGGAACCAGAAGAGGAGAGAGGGATCATAAAGATTTATATTCTTTAGATCCATGCATTTCTAGTTCATTAAAGACAAGACAGTGTGATTCTGAAACTCCTGACCATTTCATCTCAGATGGGTATCTAAGGCCCATGGCATGAACTCCTTCCTGGAGATGCTTTCTTCTCACCATGGACTGCATAGAGAGTCTTGGTAGACAGAACCTTTCCTTCAATACTCCTAATTTTTGTCTCCAAATAACAAGATTGTGGTTTTCCTAAGTGAAACTGGCAGTGTGAATCTTGTCCCCAGGGTGTTTCTTAATTACACTATAGCAGTTAATCTGTAGAGATGCTCCTTGAAGATTGGTCTGAAAATAAAGCTAAGAATAAACTCAGGTGCCTTGCTGAAGCAGAGCCTAAGTACTGATTTTTAAAAGCAAGACTCCAAGCACCTTTGTCTGAGCCTCTAACTGACTATGAAGTGTGTGATGATGATGAAAAAGAAATAATATGCATTTATGAGGTAAGAAGTTAAATTATGATTGGCACTAGCAATCTTTGGATCCCACATGGCTTGAGAATGCTCAGATGAATTGCATTGATGTCCACTTCATTCAAACAGGCATCAAAAGTGTTGCTACATCCTGTTTCCAGGAGTTGTGACTCGCTCCAAAGTTAGAGCTCAGCTCAAGCCCAGGGTCAATTCTGCAGCCACTGGTAGTGCTAAGGAGAGGCTGGCAGGAGATTAGACAGAAATGTACATTCAATAAAAGCAAAAGGATTTTGTCTCCCTAAAGGTTTGAAAGAAATGAGTTTACAGATAACTGTTTGCCCTATGGACATCATTCTTTAACTTTCACTGAGGCAGCACATGCTGTTATCCTATAGATGTCCAACAAAGCAAATGATAAGGAATAGATGATTTTCCTGGCCAGCTCTGTAGCACATTTAATACTTTTCTTTAGGATAGATCTTCTATGAAACTTGTATCAACTTCAAGGTTATTTTTAATGGCTTTATGGTTTGCCAGCTACTAATGGTATTTCTTTGGAAGCCTCCAAAACCATCCCAAACCTCCACTTTCAGACTTTCATTTAATTGTTTGTCTAAGAGATTGTAATTTTGAAGACAAAGTCCCACAGTTTCGATCTTCTTGATCCGTCTTGACTCAGCTTGACATTTGGATTTTTCCATCTCACCCATATGCAACTGAATTCCAAGCATTTTCTTTTACAATCAATATCTTTGATAATTTTCTACATGGCTTAAATCTCAGAAATTTATTGATAACATAGTCTTTTTAAAGACAAGTTAAAGATTAAAAGTTAGAAAGTTTCTTAGTGAGCAATAGAGTAATTTCTAAAATGTTTTTCATTTCCTTGCCTAGTCTTCCCTTGCCTTGCCTTCTTCCCTTGTCTCTTCCCATCCTAGACAAGGTGTACGGAACCCTTAGCAGAAAGCTATCACACTGGTGACTAGGTGTTTTCAGCTAACTTTTTTCTCGGAGATTTTTTTGGGACTTCCATTTGAAGTTGATCTGAAAATTTTATTTTGATTTAGAAATGCTGAGCCGACTTTCTGAATATCTCCCTTTATCATTACAGAGACGTTATTAGTTAACCATTTTTAAAAAAGACATTTCTTGCTCTAAAACTCTGATACCCTGCATTACTTTCAGGAACAGATTTCAGGCTCCCTTCACAGTTTGAATTTTATCTTCTTTGCAGGAAGGACAGAATAAAAGACAGAATAAGCAGTGTATTTGTTTTTTTTTTATTTTTTTTCCCCCTTTTGGGATTACCTGCGAACAAAGCTATCAGAAATGAAAAGATGACTAGATTATTACTGGTCACCAGACTACGTGGTACCACATCTCATGTGGCCACCAGCACAAATCAGCTGCTGCTTTACAGCATGTTTCCAACTGGAACGTTGGGTGGTTCCCCCAGATGGATAGTACAGCTGAGCAGCTGCTGAGATCACTCATCACTGAGGGTGTTTGGTGTGGAGGGACCAGGCAAGGCTGCTCTGAGTGTCCCCATCACAAATCTGTGTGTATGCTGAACTTCATGAACTTCTCATGGTTATGACAGGACAGACCATGGAAACTTTGTGTGAGCTGTTTCTCCATGAAAGGTGAGATGTTGACACAGTGAAGCAGCATTTATACAGTAGACCATCCAGTGGTTGTCACTTGGGGAGCATTTCCTGAGACACAGACAACAGCTGGACAGAGGTGATTGATTTACGGCAGACTTGGACTGACATGATGAAATACTGTGGCTGCTGCTTCTTGGTGGAGTCAGAGAAAATAATGGGCTGAGGTTAATTCATATCATCGAACAGAACCAAAATAGGAGCCCCAGGATTTGCAAGCAAACCAAGGGGTCTTTGTGGCACTGCCTGGTGTGCAGAGCTTACCCTGAATCTGTTCCCACAAAAGCTGTGGGAAGAAATGGATGCACCAAGGTATTGGCATTCACTTTCATGTTTGGGATCCTTAAGTTGCTGATTAGCTGTATTTCAGGTGCCTCTCTGCTGTCAGGAAGAACTTTGGGCTACATGCACTAGCAGTCTTTGAGGAAGAGAATGCACTGAAAGCAAGACAGTGCTGTTGGCGGCCATCTAACTTGGCCAGTGACATATTTGTGCTTTAGATGACGTGCCCTGCATGTTTGCTAGGTTCAAGCAGAGTATTTTTATTTGGCATTGTTTCTGCACACGGTAAGTTATTGATTTGCAGGTCTGGTACAGGTAAGCAGAACTTGTCTGCCCCCATTGCTGTGGATATGTGAGGAGAGGAAAGGAAGAAAAGGGCTCCTTGCAAGCCAGGCTAAACACCATGTGATGCATTAAGGTGAGATTTCTATAGTTTGAACTGTTTTAATCAATTTTTAATCAGTTTTACTACACAACAGCAATTTATTACAGGGGTTATGTGATTATAGACTTACTGAGATTTTACTTGTTGTCTTACTATAGTTTTTATGGGCTCATGACGATTTTAGGTTTTATGTGCTAAAGACATTTTCCAACTTTGCTAAATGCTTATCTGTACAAAGTCCCTGTTACCCTTGTCTTGGCAGAAGAGAACATTGCTACAGGTCGTCCCATTTATTAACCAAATATTCAAATCAGGGTAAAAATAATTTAACATGCATTACAGACTTTTTATAAGTTCAGAATAAGTGATGTTTCACAAATGCTGTGCAAATGCCTGCACCTGTAGCCACATGTGCTTGCATAACATTCGATGCTGTAAAAGGATAGGAAGCTCTAAGCCCTGAGCATCAAAGTGCTCCATCTCCAAAGTGCATTTGTTCCTGCAAAGGTTGCCAGGCTGGCAAGGCTTCTACAGTGGTGCAGTGAACCCTAGGTGCCAGAGTTGTCTCCAGAAGTTCCTGTTTTTTCCACCTCTGCTACTGAACAGAAGGAGCTTCTCCAGCCACAGGGAGCAGGACAAAAGGATTCTGTGTGCTCAGGGACAGTTTCTGAGGTTTTGTCAATTGGATAGCTTATCAGTGACTTGGTAACTCTTGGGACAGCACCAGTGTGGTCCTGGCATGAGGAAACTGCCCAGAGGCCTCATGAACATCCTGCTGATACTAATGGGCACAGAGGATTGAAAGCCTAATTAAGGCAAAGCAGTAAAACCAAAGGAAAAAGTGGAGTTTCTCAAAGATGTGGACACTTCTGTAGATCATGCCATAACTGCAGCATCAGCAGTGTTCACATCATGGTACCTTGAATCTGATGAGCTGATCAGGGACTGGCACAGACGGGGCAGGGTGGAGGGGATACCAGGCAGAAAGTAGTGCGCGATGTGCATACGGACAACTACAGGTATGGTTGTTAAGGACTTTATTGACTGGACTTTAATAACCACTAATGACACTCTCTGAGACTGGCTCACAGTTTTGCGTGTGGACTCTTCCTTGACCACAAAGCAAATCCTCTGGTTTGGGTACAACTATCTCCTCCCTCTACCTTCCACAGCATGTTTAAAAGTTTTGAGGGGAGGCTGGGGGCCTCTCTGCATGCCACAACACTTGGAAAACTGATACTTCTATTTCAAAATGAACTTTATGAAGGGGCCTAATCTAATCTACCCAAGCCATAAAGCTCTCCATTGCCTAAGGAGAGTGTCAGGAGGAGGATGGCACAGTATGTTTGAGGACAGTTTGGAGTGATCTTGCAATTCAGGACGTTATCTATTCCAGGCTTCCCTTGTGCTAGTCTAGATACAGGCAAAAGATGCCACGGGCTGTTGTGAGCAGAAAGGTTATCCTGGCTTTGCTGCTTGCTTTGCCTGTGTCACAGCCCGAGAGAAGCCAGCAGGCTGCTGCTGAGCATGAGATCAAATAGAGATGGCCACGGCAGGGGACAGCAGCAGCCAGCCCAGCTCTGCAGATCTCCCCCCAGGCTCCTTGTACCAGCTCCATACCTTCTTCCTTCCCTCCTAGTCCTGGGGCAAGAACTGCCCCAGATGTTCTCTGCCTGGTAGGAAAACCCCACTGTGTCAGTGGCACTGTGACCCTTAGGGCTGGCTTTGGCTCTGGGTTTCTCTACACTTTTCTGGGTGGAAGGCTGTCAAAAAGCAGTTCAAAGATCCTGGAAATAATCCTCAAACAAACAAATTTCCCTACTGGTCAGCACTGCATTTTTGTCTTCTGTTTCTCTGTTCAGTGTTATGAGGAAATAAAACATGCATTAGCCTTGTAAGCCAGCATTAATGTGAACCCCATCATCTGTTTCAGTCACTCAGACTACTAAGGTTGGCTTTTAGGGTGATTCTTGTGTCAGAGATGAGAAAGTTACACAATAGACATTAGAGAATCACTTTAAAAACCTCCACAATCCTGCATTGAAATCCCATCCAGTAAGGGAGAGAACCAGCCCTTGGCTGGCTGAGACGCAGTCACATGAGTGTCCAAAACAATGAACCCACAGTGTCGACAGCTGAGGCCATTGAACTTTATGTCACTTCCCAACTGCAGCATTTCTCATAATTTATGGTTATACTCGCCTTTCAACCTTTAAAACCTTTTCCCAAGTATTTGCAGCATTCTCACATAAATATTGCTACAATAAGTAACATCAACATTTAGTAGCTGTTTTTCAAGAATAACCGTGTGACACCATTATGGCATTCCATTAAACCAGCTGCAGTGTGGGGAAGGTCTAAATCAAATCATGCCCACTAAAGGTAACGTTTACACATATACAGGGAACAATGGATGGGAAAAGTTTATTCTGTGTTTCAAGGCTTAAATGACAGTTCTGTCCCCTCTCATGGTTATGCAAGATGTCTCTCTCTAGTGAAATGACCCACAGTGGACACAGACAGCAGCTTACATTCCAGTGCTATTTGTTACCTCCTCAGGAAAAGTTGCAACTGCAAAAATCTATGGTTTGGTCTATTTATTTGGTGTGGTATTTTTAGGGCAAAAAACCTTATTTCAAAGGAACAGAGAATGTTGTCTTTTCATTAAAGCTATCAAATGTTGTGAAATGATTAGTAAAAAAATTCCTTGCCAGAATTGTTCACTGTCCAAAATGCATTGCAATGACTAAATGTAAATGACAGACAGTTAGCTTGCATATAGATATGTACTTAATTGCCTTCATCCCTCCTGTCTGAAGAATGCACTTAAGCATATGCTCATTTAAACACATATGCTTCATTTCTGTTTAGGTCAACAAGATTTGAGCACGTGCTTAAACATAAGCAAATGCTTAAGTGCTCCTCTTGAGTAGGGATGCTTTTCTGATGCAAAGCCAAAGAAATACTCTTTTGTAATATTTCTTCTCACCTTAGCCTGCCTCCAGCTGCACTGTTGGAGTACTCCTTCTCCTTCTTCCCAAAAACCAGCTTACCTTCCCTCCTCATTTCCCCCGTGTGACAGACACACACAAACCACATCGTTCTGGCAGCTAACCCTGTACATCGGGACTGGTAGAACTGCCCATCGCGGAGAGAGGTGCAGGGCAGGGAGGCGGCGGTCTGTGGAGGAAGAGAAGGGCAGCTACACTAAGGAATGCTCAGTCTTCCCTGAACAGGGCAAACACCGGCAATGCATGAGGCTGCTGAGAGGGCGGGAGAAGCCAGCAGCACCTCACTTGCGCCCAGCCTGCCCTCCTGCAGGTGCAGGGACTGGGTGCGCTGTCCGTGGGACACTGCTCCCACACGGCCCGGGCGAGCGTCGCGCCGCAGCCTGTCCCTCTGCATCCGGCTGAGCCGGGTGATTTCAAATCGCTTTGCTATAACTTTTGCCTGCATCCTGCCCCCTCCCCGTGCCAGCCTTCTTGTCTCGCTCCGAGCTGCGGCGGTGGCTGGTTGAGATGGAGCGCCTCTGCTCGGAGGTGTACGTGGGTGCCTCGCTGCCGACACCCGAGGCTCAGCTGTGGAGCTGTGTGGGTTCCCTGCAGGAGAAACATCAAACCTCATGGCAGTGTCAAAGCCTTGCCAGCAAACCACAGAGCGGTGCAGGGCTCTATTCCTGCTCTCCAGCGGGCTGCAGAGCCTGCCCAGCTGCTGCAGCAGGTGACGTCTGGCTGGGCGGTGAAGCCCCTGCACAAACACGTGCTTGCGAGAGCCTGCAGCGTTCAGGGCTCCTTTCAGTTGCACTTTGGAGCTGTATCTGTTGTGCGTTATCAGCTTAATTAAGATAAGGATATGGAGTTTATGCTGTATTCCCGTAAATGACAGGGCAAGGATATGAATGATTTACATGGCATTAGTTGTACTTGCGAAGCTTGGGTTTGTCGATATGCATTAATAAAACCATCATTTGAATCCGAGTAAGTGAATGAAAGTACAAAATCTTTTCTTTCCTCAACTACTTTCAAAATCCCGCTGTTTGCAAAAACAACCAACACGCAATGGGCAAAAAGTTGGAAGGGTCAGAGTCTGGATCGTCTGGGCAACAGTTAATAAAAACAAATTGAAAGGCAACTTTAGGGAGTGAATTTGGTTCAGTGAAAGAGGACTGGCTTCTCTCCCTGCCCTGCAGGTAATGTATTTGCCTGTGACAGCAGCAGATTATTTGTTCTTTTTTTTTTTCCCTGCCACCGAACTAAAGAATGCATTGTGGGAAAACCGTCCTGACACATGACACTGTGCAAAGGAGGATCACAGCGTGAGGCAGCATCAAGGGGCTTACTTGGTCTCGATGCACTCTTGCACAGCATGGGGCTCCAGAGATGAGTGTCTCTTCCAACGAAAGCACTGGTGCAATTTGCACAACTCTCATGAGAGCGCACGGTGAAGCTGCTCTCAAAGCCCTCATGTAAACAGGGCTGGGGAAAGAAAAGGGAGAGTAAAAGAGCCTGCACCATGCACGGGAAAAAGCACAAAAGGAGATGGTTCAAAAGAGCCTTAGCTAAGGAGGAGGGGAGTTGTGAGGGAAGTGGGGATGGGGCGGGGAGGGGAAGGGGCAGAAAATTAAATCCAAATATTAGAAGCAGAAGGGAAAGTCTTAGTAATGTAATGGAACAGTTAAGCACCACAGTGATGGGACCGGTCAGGAGAAGTGATGTGTGGGAAGACACTGGATGGCAATGCACAACTAGAGATTTATCTTTCAAGGCAAAACCACAGCTGAGATGTGCTCTGAACACTGTGCCTCAGATATGTAGCCCTTAAACTTCTTCAAAACCTCCTAAGTTCAGATAATAAGTTTGCATAAAGAGAGAGAGGGAGGGGAAGAGAAAAAATAAAGGCGGCTGTAAGTGCTCCTCACTAGCCTGTCTCTGAGCAACAGGCCCTCCTGTATTCACTCTCCCTTGTTGCTCCTGCTTATCATAATATGCCACTTTTGCGCATCAAATTTACATTTCAAAAAATGCTGTATCGCTGCTCTAAAATTAATTATTAATCTTTCATCAGTCCCTTCCATAGATACATTTTTAACTTTGATTTTGCTACCCGTTCGGGGGAGGGATGGGAGAAGGGGGCGGGGGAGAGAAGATCCTTTAATCTTGTCACTTTTCTGTGGGGTTCTCCTCTCGTGTGCTGCTACTTCCAGGCCTGTGTGTCCCCTAAGCGCTCTGGAGGTACAACTTTAGTTTTCCTGCTCTCTCGAAAAAGAATCTTCCCACGCTTTTGAGAATGTGAATATTTTCACCCTGCAGGATGCAACGCAGAGGAGCGCCTGCTCCTCTTGTTTGACCTGGCAGTTCAGCCTCAGTAAAGTGAAGCTATACTGATAAATTGAGCCCCAGGCTAAAGAGCTGGGTGGATTATATGCCCCTGCAAGGGAAAGAGATCTGGGTGGGGTTTATAGGGCCTACCTAGAGTGCAGTATGGTGTTATTCATCAATCACCTCATCACAGTGACTTGTAGGCAATGGTCTGAACATTGGTTATTTACTGTTCAAGGTAAGCAAGTACTGGAAATGCAGCCATTTGCTCTTAGTTTATTGAAGACTAAGTCCTTCTCTTGCCTGAAGTAAAAAGAAAGAGGAGCAAGGAGAGAACAGTGTGTGTCAGATGGATACTGGAGAGATGTGAGCTGCTGGCAAACTCCATACTCGACTCACCCCTGGCCTGGAGTTGTGGCAAATTCTATAATCTGCCTGAAGGAGTGGGAAAGGGCTCACACAAGATGCAGTTATGATGAGATGCTTTTATGGGTTACAGAATAAACACATTCCTTTCTACCTCTATGCTGCGAATGTACTGATCAGTGGCTTCATAGCCAAATGCACATGTGTGTAGGTGTCCACACACACAGAGACACAGACACACAAACGTGTGCTTTTACTCACCCCTTCCCCCAGAAATATGCCATCTGGACGTTCATGAAACTGAAGTGCTGTGTGTAGGCTGCTTCCTCAAATTGAGGTGGAAAGACTTGACGTACCCTATCATATTCACTGCATTTTGCTCAAAAGGGACAAAAAATTATCACATTGGAAGACAGATGTCAACACAACATGGCATCTAGTTAAAGGCCAAATTCTCCCAGTTATAAACAACAATACTTTACATCGCACTTTTAAACTTTCTACTCACATGTACAGTACAGAATGTGTACTCTTTTCAGAAGCTCCTTTGCTGTGAGTTGCTGGGTGTATGTGTGGGTAAATGTCTCTCAGGGTGTTGGACTTAATCAGAAGTGAATTTGGATCAATAGACTATCATTTACTAGAAAATCAGATAAAGTACAGAGTAAAAAGAAAGCTAAAAACTCAGAGCAAAACACACTATGCTTTTTTCCCACACCCACACCCCCTGCATGTTTCTTCCCCAGCTGTACTTGCCCAGATTATGAATTTATCCCTGCGGTCATCACCTCCAGACTGTGCCTAGGTTATGCAGCCCTCTCAGACAAAAATCTGCAGTGCCAACCAGCAGATCCACTTTGACGGTTGCATGCTGTAACACTTTCATCTGGGCTATACTTCACCAGTAATAAATTAGCATTCACACGGATGCAGCCAATAGCTCTCACAGCACACCTCTACATAAACATTATCCCCTCTGCCTTTCACAGTTGGAGAAACCCAGCCAGCAAAGTTTCTGGAGGTGAAGCGGGAGTCAGCAGCGTCTCTGGATCAAAACTGAAGCCTTGCTCAGTCACACCTTTCTTCTCCATCTTCTAGACAGCATCTAAATACAGCTGTACATCTCCTCTATGTGATTTATTCTGTATAATAACATGGATTTCTTTTCAAAGCAGACTTTGATTTCAGTTTGTTGACACTAGTTGTGCATATATGTGTAATTATGTAGGATTATCAGTGTGCTACAGACGGCCCATTTTGTATATTATGCCTCTACAAACCACTGGAAATTAAGTGCCGTGATTCTCCTTGCAGATTCTCATTTGAGGGATGCAAAGTGAGAGCGAGTAACTGTAAGCATAGCTCATGTTTCATAAAAATAAACAGTGCTCATGCGGATGTGGGACAGATGTTGCACCTTGTTGAGTGCATTGAATTCCTTATAGCCAAATAAAAAAAAGTGAGATCACATAGGCTTCAGAGTAAGTGTAGTTTCAGCAGGAATGCAGCTCTTGCAAAAATCCAGTATTTGCCTTGGGAAATGCCCCTTTTTATCCACATAAGAGCTGAATAATGTTCATGGCCAAAAATGCTAAGGATTCTTAATTGTGCGCAGTCCCTCCTCAATCAAAATACAGGCTCCACTTTTCAGCGAGTTACCCTCTCTGCCTGCCCAGCCTGCCAGCCTACCTGACAAGCTGCATGTGTCAGATGGAGGTAGAAAGACTTTTCTTATTTCTCAGGGCATTTTCTTTCCTTTTGAAACGTTATAATAGTTGTTTTTTTATTTCATCTCAGATTTTTTCTAAGGGTTAATCTTTGGCAATATTTTTTTTTCAACTGATCTAGGAGATTCCCTTGATTATTTTCTTTTCTTTGTTGCTTGGGACAGGTCTTTCCAGTAGAGTGGGGCCATAACAACATTTCCTGATGAAGAGGAAGTATGGTTGGTGTGGGCGGGACAAATAAGGGAAGGCATTAGGTCTTCAGCACTTGAGACGTGAGTCTCTTGAGAAAACACAAGCAGATCAGAAGCATTTATCCTATATGTCACAGCTATGCAACACTGCTCTCCCTAGCTGGAAGTATGCCTGCTGGTCCAGGACCAGGACATCCTTATCCTTCCTCTCCTGCATTCCCCTTCCTGCACTGTGGGCCTATGTAAAGACTTTTGACCAGTGCTACCTTTCCCCACCCACTGCTCTTCCCTCCAGCGCGTGCTGGAAAGAGATCATTTAGCTCCTTGTTCCTGCTCCTGTCTTTGCAGTGGGACAAGGATCCAACCCTGCAAGTGGCTTTTCTCACCTGTGACACCACTGGTCTGTGGCCAGCCTGAGCCTCACTGCTCAGGCCAAGGAGACACTGGCCTTGTGCTCACAGAGCCCAGGCTCTGCTGGTGGCTGTTAGCCAGTCCCGCACCTGCTGATCAGTGCTCATCCAGAGCTTGTGGTGGGCTGAGCTACCCACTGCTCACACGTGGGGAAAGGACAATTGCCCAAAGCTGGCTGCCTGAGGTACCGACAAGTGCTGCCCTACTCAGTGCCCTGCTGCATGGGGAGCTCGGCAGCTGCAGGGAGCCTTGTGATGCCAGCAGCTGCATCTCCAGGAGAGCAGGCAGTGAAAGGCAGCATCCCTCTGCAGTTTCTTGCTGTTCATCCTCCCCATCCTTCATCACACTCTGAGCTATGCTTCACAGCACTTCTAATTACAAACTGAAGCCATCACAGGCACCTTGGACCGAAATAGAGTGGAAGTCACAGCAGCAGGGTATATGAGGGCAACCGACTTAGGAAAGGCAGAGGCACAGGGGCAAGCTCTTGGAAGCTGGAGCGCAAAACTGCAGCATGTCATTTTTCTCAGACACTACAGACGTGCTGTCCCAGCCAAGTGTTTCCCCCACAGTGGACACTGGATAGCTCACATGAAAGTCCAGCAAATTATCTAGGAGGTTTCTGCATGGAAATAATTTCAATTTAGCTGACACATTGCAAGCTCACATCCTAGCTGATAAGGTCAGCATCTTCTTTGGCTCACACACTTGCCAAGCTGTTTGTAAAGGTGGGCCCATACACTGAGGTTAAAAGGATGTATTAATTAGAGGACTGAATCTTAAAGCCTGGGGACAAAAGAGCATTGTCAAACTCACATGCCCCCTTTGGTGCAATCAGCCTTGGCAAATGACATCCAATTGGATTTAAAGGGATCGAGAAGCGTAGACAAATTCTTGCATATAACTCTCCTTCCTGGCTTAGCTCCTGGCTTGGGACTAAGGTTGTTATTGCGGGGCAGCAGCACTGGAAAAGACCTACGGTCTTCTCCCTCTTCCTATAAGCATCTTTTGGATCAAAGGTTTTTTTCGAAATTCTTACCTGTGAGAGAGTTTGGATGGTTGGAGAAAAGGCATCAAAGACGTTTCACATCTGTACATCCCAAGGAAGTGAAAGTCCATTTCTCTGCATCCCACTCCTCTCTCAATTTGTACCACGCTGCAGAAAATGCTGCAGTGAGTCCAATAGCTGGGAATGCTTCCCTGACTGTCGTGGATCTACTATGGACTGCCTCCCCTGCACAGGGGACCGTCTGCCTATGTTTGGTCCTGTCAGTGCCCCGCAGGGCTGTGCCATGGGGCTGCAGCCAGCAGAGCACCTTGGGGTGGCATGGACTGCCTCTTGCTCTGAGTGGAGCTGACACAAGGAGTGGCCACAGGAGTGGTCTGTCCTCTGGCCCATCTTGCTGCAGGAGACATGATGGGGTGATGAAGGACCTGCAAAACTGCTCCAACTCACCTGGCACTGGGGTTATAATGTTAGACAGGATGAATTTTTATTTTGTTGTGACTGATGATTTTTTTGTTGAAAACTCCATCTTTATAAAAAATACACTTTATAATATATTAAAATATTCTCCAATGAAGAAAAGAATTTGAGAGTTGAAGAAAACTATCAGAGCATGTGAAAGAAAAACATTTAATATTTACTTGGTGAAATGAACCAAAATGAGGAAGGGGGCAGGACAGAATGAGAGGGAGAAGGGAAAGATTAAAAATAGACTGATTGTGAAGTGTTTCTAAACATTTTGTTTACTGATGCATATACCTCTTGCCCACACAGGCTTGAAGAAGACAGTTTTGTAATTCAGGCACAGACGTACCCTGTGGGTTGGGAAGCAGTGTGCTTTGGTGAATGGGAAGTAGGTGGGAAGGTGGGCACTCCTCCATTCTGAGTGCTTCTCTGCTTAGACTCTGCTGATTGAGCCTAAGACCTGGGGCTACTTCCTTCCACCAGTCACCCCTTCTGAATGCAAAGGAAGGACAGCAGTAGGCTGCTTAATTTGTAACCCTGTGCTTCCACCAGGAGTGAATCAGGTACAGTGGGATTCAGCTCTGAGGATGGGCTGAACCAAGAGATGCCTGTCTGCCTCCACTTTTTGTAGAAAGAGGTCAGAAGCCAAATCTTGAAAAAGCTAAAATCAGGTGAGATAGTGACTCTTCCTTATACTATCAGTAAGGAGTAACACCTGGAGCACAGTAAATGTGTATAAGCCTGCTATAGTCAGAATAAGTCTCCTTGTTCCAGCAGTTGTGTGTGGAGGTAGAAGAAGGGGCAGACAGTCAGGCTTGCAGGGGGCTCAGCAAAACCCCCTGGACAGAGGTGACTGCGTACAAGCCTCCAGTGGGCTTTAAAAACTCAAGGGTGGCACTACAGATACTCACAGTGGGGTAGCAGTTCCATTGCTCCTCTAAGAGAAGTCTGAATATTTTTGCCAGAATGTCCAAAAGAGGAAGTTGAACTCCTCAGGGAAAATGTGCAGGGTATCCACCACTGGAATCAGAGCTATGTGCTGGTAACTGTGGAAAGCCTTTTGTGAATTGGTATCTTCATGTTTACAGTTATCTGTGAGAGACCTAAGAGGGAATGTTTAAGCATGGCTGTATTTGCCGTGTACTTCACCATTAGGGAGTGGAGAAGCAGCAAAGGCAGAGCACTGAATTGCACTATTAGCATTTTTATCTGGGAACACCAAGAAGGAATGAGAAAAGGTGCCTGCTCTGCATGTCAGCACCAGCAAGGGGAGAGGAAGATGTCATCTAACAAGGACAGCTCACTTCTACTGAACAGTCCAGCAGGAGTATGCTGGCAATTAGGAAATAAAATATAATTTTAAATGCCTCAAATCAAACAAAATGAAGTCTGAGACCAGATGGAACTTTTTGAGACTCAGGACAACGTTTCTCTGTGTAGGCCACTGCCACCTCCAGACTGTTTTGCTTTCTCCTGAAACATGAAGACAATCTGTCTGTTTGCCTTTTTCTTTTTTTAATGTGTGTTGAATGGCTTGGCCAGTAGCTGTGAAAAAATATTTAACTATTGGCAAAAGTAGCTTCTATTTACTCTGGTAACTGTATTTTCATATACTGTATTTTTCTGCTTTTGTATTTTGAGCAAGTAATCTCAATTACTTGACTGGGGGATCACAAGTCTCACTGGCTCAAACTCTCAAGTCCCCTGCACCTGCCCACGATGTGGAGATGGTCACCCTAATGGGCTGTAGGATTAAACTACACTTGCATTTTCTTCTGCAGAATAAACCTGTCTTATTCTCTTTTGTCCCTGCTCTACCATATCACATTTGTGCTAATTGCATTATTTCAGTGGTCTCAGGAGTCCTTTAGAAAACAAGAAGTGCCGATGTTAGTGGCACAAAGGCATTTATGCTTTATTGGCTAGCGTTTTCCACAGGCATAATGCTAAAGCTGAACAAGCATGCCAGCCCTAAATGCACACAAATCTGCAATCGGCAGCTTAGAGCTGCCAGAGTTGGCTCTGCCTTAAGCAGCAGGCAAAGGGAGGTTTGCAGGGTCTCCCTGGATGCAGGGCTGTTCCCCTGCATTTCATGGCAAGCCCAGATGTCTCAGAGGGGCCCTCACTGATGAACAATCACAGCCTTTGCACACTGCTGGATCAAAGGCTTTACACTGGAAATGGGGTGATCCTAGGCAGACTGCTCCTCTCCCTGTACCTCATGAACACTTCCTGTGAGATGGACTCTCCTGGAGGCTTTGAAGCCAGCAGATGAACACCATGGTGTGAGTGTTCATATCCAAAAAGTTGTATGAGGAACACAGCTCCCTGGCACGAGGCTTCCTTTCAGCTATGTCAAGACAGCAATACCAAGAATCCACATTTTCCTTCAGCACTTCTTCTAATAAATAATACTTAATTCCTATGTAACACTTCTCAGACTTCTAAGTGTTTTTGCAAAAGGGATCAGTGTCAGATGAGGAAGAGGAAGCAAATACCATCACCAGGGTCACTGAAGTCTTCTGTTTCATCTCTAACTAGATCCTAGTCCTTACACAGGTAGGAGGACTTCTGTAAGACTGTGTGGGACCTGGTGCTCTTTTAGGCCCTGTTTTCAGCTGCTCTGAACAGCCCTAGGCTGTGTCCAGCACATGGAAGCGGGAGATGACAGCAACATTGCTCGTGCTGAGAGTAGAAATTTTACAGGAACACATGAATGTTTAATTCTCTTTAGCATCTTATAATCATCTATATATTTATTCCCTAAATACCCTTCTTCAGAGAACATCATTCTTACCCTTCTATGGATACGAAATGGCAGCTTTCTTGCCTCCAGAAGGGCTGGTGATACAGACACTGTCTGGAAAGCGGCTCGTGCTCACTCTCCCACAGCCCAGGCAAGCAGCCATCCTCACTCCAGCCCTTCCTGCCTAACAATGTAGGCAAACCCATGCACAGCTGCCTGCAGAAAAGCTCTCAGCATCTATAGAACAGGCATCACTATTTGCCCCTTAAAGTAGTAATAGAAAGCTAATTAGAATGGCAAGTAAAGTGTACAAAAGGAAAGAAAAAATAAGAGAGAGGAGTGAAAATGAAGTTTGGTTTGACCATACAAACAGACAAAGAGATAAAACTTGGATAGCAGCAGAGGAGTTTGAAAAACCTTTTGGTGCACTCACTCTATTACCTCTCTACTCCTGGTGGAAAAGATCGCTCATATCATCTTACAGTGTTTGTTGTTCTCTGTAAAGATCTGCTCCCGCGGAGCTCTCACACTGGCTTCATACTCCATTGTATTGGCTTCTTGTTAACACTTATCAGCTGAAACAACATTACAGCAACACAGAGTCCAGAAGAGTGTATTTTACAATACCACTAGAAGGTTGTGTGTATGTGTAGGGGGAAATACACTTTTATTTTTTTCACCTTGAAAAAGAAAAGGATGATAGTACAAACCCCAGCAGATGCAAATGATTTGAGCCAGACCTGCTGGTTGCCCAGAGGTTGCTGTTGACATGCAAAGGCTACAAGTTAGTAAGTTTGGACCTTTTCTAATTACGGCAGGTGGAGTCCTTTCATGATGTGCAAAGGACAAGACAAGAAAGACCTACTTCTGCATATTTTCCTCAAAATTTCCGAGTTGTATGCCCTGTGAGGAAAGGTATCTGATTGCCTGACTAAAGAGAGGATGGCACCCTGGAAGTCAACAAATGGAACAGCCTTTGCCATTGTTTTATCACATCCTAGTAATAAAAAATAAAGCTGCATGGAAAAGCATGGAGAAATTCTACTGTGCTCAGTCCACAAAATCACGACCTACCCACTGCCAATGGGAGAAATGGTCTTCCAGTTTTCTCTGATGCTGTACCCTAAGCTACAACTTAGAGGTTATTGGAGTTCAAATACCCACTTCTGGCAGTGCCTGAAAAGGCTGTCTGCTGCAGGCTTGTGGATTAAGGGTACAAAGACTTTCAGGTAAACACTAACCAGAGAAAATGGTCTGGATCCACTGCAGTTTGAGCAGTGATGCAGGAACATGTGAGTGTCATGCAGCACCTTCTACATCGTGGCGTATGTGATACCATTAGGCCCTAGGAAAACGCAGTCAGTAAAATGAACTCTTGGGTCTTGTGAAGGCAATAAACTGAAAGAAGAAGTGCATAATGGAGCACAGAAAAAGCACATAATGATTTATTTGCATGTTTCTTCCAGGGAATAGGAACCATAACAATTGCAGCCCTACACACAAACAAAACATAAACACATATTCTTAAGATGGAGTAGTTGCAGTCTATCTGAGTTTTATTAATTCTAACCAGTGAACAAAAGCACTTGCTCAAAAGTCGCAAGTACATATTTCCTGTAAACCTGTTGTTTGTCCTTGACTTAAAACATATGGTTTGTCTCCTACACGTGCTTTCTTGGATCAGGGACAAGATGTCCTTTTGCAGAAAACATGAGACACACCAGAGATCCACAGCAGGGAAGGGATCTACAGGATATGGTGGATTTACCCAAAGAGCATCCTAAGGATCAGGATGCCTGTAAGAGATTGTTCTTTGTCTTCCCTCCTTTCAGACTTAAAAACACCCAACCAGCCCATCTTAGAATGAACAGTGTGGCCAGCTGAGAAAAGCAGCCATATGAGAGCCTCCGTATACATCTCACATTACCAGTGGCGGGGAAACAAAGGGTGAGTATAGAAAACTGCAAATTTGGTTCAGTTCAGAGTAAAAAGAGGTGTGCTACTGATCCTTCCCAGATTCCTTTCTCTTCCAAATGTCTCCCAATTACACCTACATTTCCCAATTATATATAATTCTCCCTTAAAGCACTACAAGAGTTTTATTATGGGCTCTGGAAACTGACCCTAAAGGAAATACTTGACATTAGTTCCTTAAATGAAATGAAAAAAAATTTCATTCCTGAAATGAAACATAGGTTCTTCATGGATTCTATTCTTCCATAAACAAATCTAAGCTGATTTCATTGCTTTTGAATAAGATAACACAAACTCCATTTCTGGTTTAACCCTAATCAGAGTTAATAAACAAAATAAGAAGACAGAACTGGAATGGGTCTCTGGGTCACTGATCTGAGTCCTTTGCCACTGTTTTCAGTACTGTGTTTTCCCTTTCATTAACTCATCAGGCTCTGACAATTGCCATGTCTTAGATAGACTTGGTGGCTTTCCCCCCTCAAATAAAAGTCACTTCCTCAAGGCAGTTCCATGACAAGGGCAGGATAAAATTCAAGCATCCTCAGTCTCAGTCACTCGCTCTGTTGTAATACCAGAACTGAAACATATCCCAAATAATGTTGAAGGTGGATCATGCTCATACAAAAAAAAATTTGTATTTTCTTTCTCCAATTCACTTAAATTCTCATGAGACAACAATGACCAAGAGAAAAGCTCAGCGAAGACAAATAAAGAAACAACTCCACTTCTTCCTGAAAAGATGTGAAAATAATGTTAACTGGAAAGAGCTTTGTTTTGCTTTTTTCCTCTACAACACAGAGAATGTTAAGGAATTACACCATTAACTGGAACGTAATCTTGTCTGTAAGGGATCAGGGGAAATTTAGATGTGGGACTGTCACATAATGAGAGGCAACTGGGAGTTTTTGGAAGACTTGAGAAATTGGCATATGAAAATAATAATTATAGATTTTACAGTATTTACTGACAAATACTATGGAAGAAACCTCTTTATTTTTAACTATGAACCTTGGTAGAAAGGGAATTAGGATACCTGGTGTTAAAATCTCCTCAAATCCCTCAAAGCTTTAACTGAAGATCTAATGCTTTAGCTGGTACCCTGGAGTTTGCTTAGCTGATACAAATCATATTTCCAGGAAAATTTGTACATTATACTCCCAGATGTCAGCCAGATGATACAAGGATTTTTTGGCTTGGAAGCTTCTTTTCTCCTTTTCTGTTTGGCTTAAGAAGAAAAAAATTGTTTGAATGTTGTTTACAAAGATTTCAGCATGATGACTGCTATTTTAGCCACTAACACAAACAACCTTGAAAATCAGAATGCATTTTTTTCAACCTTCTTCATCCAGACAAGTAAGCAGTCATCAATTACAATCCCACACATGAAATACAAATTTAGCAGTACAGAAATGAAAACTAAAGCAATTTGTACCTTTACTATTCCAAGGGGATTCATTCTTCCTCTGTTTACTATGAAATATTTCCTCTCTTGAAGTCAAAGTTACATCAATGTCACCGACCTTAAGTTGAATCATAGTAAGAAGATGATATCCTGGCATTCCTGGCACCATCTCCTCATTATTGCGCTTTCTATTTACCATGTGTTTTAAAGCAATGCTCAAGCACTTGTTTTCCT
>WEIT01036898.1:818-15915 GCA_013389985.1 Dryoscopus gambensis | reverse complement strand
TAAGGCTTTTTAACTTTCAAACTGTGACAACAGTACATTCTTTAATACTTTTAAATCACAATAATTTTGGATTTACAGCTTTTACAGGTATAGTTCTAATGGAGGAAAGGGAGTCTGCACCATTATATAAAGAAAACTTTCTTCTTCTCCAGTGCATAGTATATCAAAGGATTTACACTACATTCATCAGTTCTAATAAAAGAGCCAGAGATGCTAAGAATAAGCAGGTTATGTATCCATCTCTTAGTCCCAGGATATTCCTTACATGTTTCAGGCAGTCTAAAGATGGGAAAAATGTTGTAAGTGTGAAAGCTAGGAAGCCATGAATCCATTTTTATGTCCTAAGACAAATAAAAAAGTCACCTTAATATTGAAAACCTAGCCATAATGTAAGGAGGATTCTAGCACTTCTACTGGCAACCTATATCAGCAAAAATCATGATACAGAAGTTCTGAAAAGGATAGAGGCTTTGTTTTATCAGTATGTCATTTCTGGGCAGAAACCATATTGTAGAGCTCTTGATGTGCTTGGTGTTCAAAGGAATTCTACTCTGAAGTGACATAATATCTCTAGACTGGAGCTACCTCCTTTGGGTCTTCATAAGTGAAGGGAGCAGTGTTTAATAGTTTTCTATCAACCTAACCTTTAAAATAATGATAGAATAATAAACCTGAAAGCCGTCCAAACTAACATACCTGTCAGTAACTTCATGCTAAACATCAAGAGCANACCTCTCCCTTCTCTCTCCTTAAGCTAACAAATGTATTTCACTTTTTTTAAAAACTGTGCATAGTATTAGCTGTTTAGTATCTGCAGAATTCTCATGGTATTGTTGTCTAACATGGTACAATGTTGATACATTTTCTTTTTTCCCCAATACACTGAGAGAATTTGACCTCTGCCTTTACTATTTCAGTGTTAACTAAAAATTAACCTAGTTCCTTACCTCTGCTGAAGAGCCTCTGACCCATCTTTTTTATATCTAAACAAAAAAAGTCTGAGTGTAATGTTGTTATAATCTTTAAATCCCAAAAGCCTTAAGTCTGTGTTACAATCACTCCCAATCAGAACTCCTTTTCTCTAAGGGAATTTAACTACAGTGCCATGTCAGCAGCCTTGCCTTATTTCTTTAAGCACTGGGATTTACTCGATTTATGAATATGAACACTTTATTGCTTTGAAAATGCTGCTTTAGAGAGATCCATCCTGAGTAGGTTTGTCCAACAGTGCTCTTCCTCCTCTCCACCCTTTTTTTCTGTCTCTCTGGCACTTTGGTAAAATCTGTCATGAATTAAAGAGGCTGGCTTGATGGGAATAGGAGAAGTGTGTGTACAAAACCGTACTTGGTTTCCAGTAAATCTATTATATGGATAATAAAGCTGAAAAGTTTTTTTTTTTTTAAAGACTGAATCACCCTCAGCTGGTACCAACTTTTTTCATACCTTTGCACTGAAATACTGTAACAAAGTATAGGGAAAAAACTCACACATCAGAGTCTGATCTCATTTTTCTAAATATTTCAAAATAATTAAATAACTAAGGTCAAGTAAGTGATAAGCAGAAGAGAATATTTTTCCTCTTCATTCCTTTCCCAGTCAATGTCAATGTTTTGAAGTTTAAAAGGACTTTGCTTGGAAATCATTCAGTACAAGCAATTGGCTGGATTTGGAAAAGAGTTTGTTATTCTTTCTAGAAATATACACTTTCCTTTTTTTAAAAAAGTAACTTCCTCTTAGAAACTACTTAGTTTATAATCTAAGCAAGAAAATAAACAAACTTCAGGATAATGGTGATTCATTGTACAAGCTTTCTTCTAGTATTTTCAGTGGCTGGACATGAGAGTAAGAAACCTTTTATACTCTATAGTTTTCTGAATTTGCAAGATAAAGTCAGAATAATACTCTAAAAAAACAGTTTGAAAAACAATTATTTTGACACTTCCTAAAATTTTGACAGTGCATCTAATCCTCCAAACAGGAAGAAGTTCTTCCTGTGGGTAGTCTCATTAGGATGAATGCACAAACAAATGCTTACCAAGCACTTCTTTAACTTTAGCTAAGCACACTGGAAAACTTGCTAATTAAAACAAGTATTTAACACAACCCAGCATCCAGCATAGCCAGTGAATTTTGTGCCAGTATTTAAAAACAAAATTATCATTGCCAGCTGATCATGATTGGTAAGGATATCGCCAAGCACACTCAAACGAATTTACACTATACCTAAGACAAGATTTTATAGCTATAGTAGTCACGACTTATTCCTCTGTTGTGGTATTTTGTGCTGAAGTCAAGTAATGTTGGGAGGAATGGTTCCACATTAGGTTTTAAAAATCAATATGAACCAGTTTTATCTTTAATTGCACAAATAAAAATCCTACTATGGCTTTGTAAATTTCTATCATGTCAATTTAGTTAAATTTATATATGTAAAAGCAAAGTGATAGACACATTTGAGAGACTGGAAACGAATTAAAGCAAGTCTTCCTCTATTTATCAACAAGAAATTAGAGTTACAGCACTATTAATCCACATCAATGCTTCACTTGAACAGGTTTGTTGTATCTAACATTGAAATATTGCAATTCAGAAACTTATGCAGTTTATTTTTATTTTCTTTCACATTATTAAAACAGATTTCAGTAAAGATAAACTCAATCTATGTGAATAAGCACATACATTATAAAAGGTAGTGAGAAATACCATCACAACTAAAATAGTAACTATTTTGAAACAAATTATGTTATATAAAAACAATTTTTACAAATTCTGCTAAGAGTACAATCTGTACAATACAAAAGCAACACTGCTCAGGAAAACGTTAAGCACATATTTACTTTAATTTTACTTCATGCTTTCTATTGAACTCAGCAAGAACTAAGTTCCATCTAAAAGGTAAGAGCTTCTTCATACGCCTTTCTGAATAAGATCTGTGGCAATAAGCAATGTACTATTCTCTAAATATCTTAAGGAGTTTCAGGGTATTTTACAAAAGTAAAAAATACATGTCAAGAAGAAAATTTAATAAATAGCACTTTGGAGTGTTCTTGGTCCAAGTCTAACTTTTTCATATTTTTGATGTCAATTTACCACTCACGAAAGGTGTCAGATTAAGACCCGTCAGGCGGAAGTTATCTATACAGCCACGGACACACAGTGCATCAGAAGCAACATTGTCAAATTTCCCCTTAAAATGAATTTCTCCTCTCAAGCGGATCATATTTTATACACTGCTAAAGAAATGAGCGGTTTTTCTTCTTTTTACCTTTTTTTTTTTTTAAATTTTATTTTTAAAAACCAGGAAAAATAATGGAAACTGATTTTCATAAAGGAAGGAGTCCACTTTCTAGCATTAAGGGGGCTTCAAATCACATATTTGTGAAATAAATACTCAAGTAATCATACTTGAGCAACTGTGTGATTTTGAAGTCAGGCACCTGGCCTTATATTGTCAGCCTGCCATAGTGCATTCTCTCACTGTTTCTTATTGCAAATCTCAGTCTCCAGTCTCCCCAGTTAACAAGTACCAATTCTCCAGGGAGAACCAGAAGTTAAAAGGTACAATTCCACATATGGCCAAGCCCAAAAATTTACATTGAAGTGAATGCTCATTGATTCAACCATTACTTGCTCCCAGGTTATTAACCCCATCTTCAGCAGGAAGTTATCACCTAATGACTCAAGGGACAAGTGGGAGAAACTTTTACAAGCTATGCTCTGTTCATACTACACCTCACAGGCAACAGAAGTAGTACAGCAAAAGGCCTCTGGTTCACCCAAATTGCCACAACCAGGTCTTTCATGTGTTGTCACAAACCATCTATTCTGCCAAACACAAATCTTTATGGAGTATTCAGAAAGCATATAATAGAGAAAAGTGAAATGCTGTCTGTGACCATCTCCCAGTGTAAGGATTTTAGTATTTGCAATGCGTAGCTGTGTCAGCCTAAGAGTTCTCCTGATAGGAGTACCTTTCTGTTTAATTAATTAATAATTAAGTCAAACTGAAAATTAATTCATTAAAAATGAAATTAATTAAGGAAGAAGCAAAAACCTTCTTAAAAATCCATCAAATAAGCACCAGACTGAAGCACCAGCGCTTTGTGCACAGTTTCATTTTTGCCATGGCCAAGGAAAAGAAATCTGAGAACATTTCCTGCTTTATACCTGCCTAACATTTACCTAAGGATTTTATTTTTTGTGGTACGGTACTCCACAAAGAATTTCAGTAGGGCCATGTCTTCTTTTTTCTAAATATTATACCAACACACTTGGACATACTCTCTGACCATCTAAACTCAATTTTAAATATTTACTTTTATTACTTTAGGCACAGGAATGTTTCATGGATCAGAACTTAAATCACTTTTCATATGCACTATTAAAAGGGAAACGTAGGTTACTTGTGCTATCAATGGGGTTTGCCTTGAATTTAGAACTAATATCTGAAGTTTCCCAACCTTTAGGGATATTCTGTGATGCATCTCACCACAGAAACCAAAGACTGCTATAAACTACAAAGACAAATAAAAGCCACATGCATCAAACACAGAAAGTATTAGGGTTGATTTGCCTCTTCATTTAGACAGTTAACAGTTGGGACGAATCTCAGACATTTTCCAGAATCAAAAGGCTGTAAGGAACTTCTGGATGTTTGGTTCAGCTCCCTCACAACCTCTTTGGGCAACTTGTTCTTGAGTTTCGTGGAGAAAAATCCAGGAAGAAACTAAGTTCTTGACAGATCAGATTTTCAGTAGTGCCACAGACAGCTACATATAGAAGTGTATTCATAGAATCATAGAATGGTTTGGGTTAGAAGGGACCTTAAAGTTCATCTAGCTCCAATTCCCTTGCTGTGGCCCTTCCACTTGTTCAGAGCTCCATCCAACCTGGCCTTAAGCACATCTAGGGATGGGGCATTAACGTTCTCCCTGGGCAACCTGTTCAAGTCCCTCATCACCCTCACAGTAAAGAATTTTTTTCCTAATATCTGATCTAAATGCACTCTCTTTCCATTTAAGGCCATTCCCCCTTGTCCTGTCAGTACATGCTCTTGTAAAAGGTCCCTCTCCATCTTTCTTGTAGGCTCTCTTCAGGCATTGAAAGGCTGCAATTAGGTCACCTTGAAGCCTTTGCTTTTCCAGGCTGAACAAACATTTTAGCCTTTCCTCAACAAAGATGTACTACATCCCTCTGACCATCTTGGTGTCCTCCTCTGGACTCATTCCAACAGGTCCATGTCTTTCCTGTGTTGAGCACCAGAGCTGGATGCAACACTCCAGATGGGGTCTCACCAGAGCAGAGCAGAGGCGCAGAATCCCCTCCCTCACCCTGCTGCCCACGGTGCTTCGGATGCAGCCCAGGACACGTTTGGCTCTCTGGGCTGTGAGTGCACATGGCTGGGTCATGTCCAGCCTCTCATCCACAAGCACCCGCTAGTCCTTCTCAGCAGGGTTGCTCTCGATCCGTTCATCCCCGAGCCCATGTTAATAGCAGGAGTTGCCATGACCCAGGTGTATCACCCTGCACTTGTTCGTGTATTATGAATGGGAAACACATTGCAGAAGTATTTTAACATAATACATTATAATGACTAAGTAAAAAGCAAGACTCATGATTCTATCATCTAAGCATGTGTTCAGGCTTCCTGGAAGGGATTAAGGGTGACCTAGATAACTATACTAGGAGTTTTAAGAGATTGTTGATGCACTCAACGATATGTTAGCCAAGATGTGATGCCATGGAACCATGTCTATGACTATTTTCACAGCTGAGCTGTATAAGTACACCATGTAGTCTTTTGGGCTGGCTTAGTTTTTGGGATATGTGCATTGAATTCATTGTGGGATAATGACACTCAGGTATTTGAAAACCAAGACATCTGAGATCTAAAAAATGGATTTAGGTGCCTGCCTTTAGATATCTGTATTTAAACTGGGTGGTTTAACATAAACAGACAAGCAATCCTCAGGTGAAATAAAAGAGATTAGAAAATAATCCTTTAGAATGGAAATGCTGTAACAGACTACATTGCATACCTCTAATATATTATCCCAATTCTTTTAATGGCCTGCACTGAGTCAGAGGAGGGCTCGGATGCTGTCTGCCACCACACCAGGAGGAATTCTGTCTTCTCTCTACCTGGCATACTCTGTGATAGATTAAAACCAATTCTGCTTGTGCATCTGGAGATAACCTAACACCACTAGAGAATCTTTCTCTCAATAACAGGAGTAGCACCTTAGATTGAAAATAATAACTTTCTGTCTGATCAAATCAATTTCCAAATGCCAGCTTATTTTCCATTTAAAGATGTTATTTAAAATTATAAGCAAACTCACAACCCCATGTTTCTGCAAAAAATAATATAAAATATTTTCCTTCCTGTAGAAAAGATGTGATTTCAAAGATTCTGAGCAAAAATATGTTTAGAAGGTCTTATAGTCAGGATATAGCTTCATACGTAAAATTCATTATTAGTTAGAGACATATAAGTTTTTTTTTTGGTTGTTTTTTTCTTTTTTCAGAAAAGTCAGTAGTTTAAACTAACATTACTGTTTAGCCCAGTTTGATGTTAATCTTAGTATCCCAACATTTAAAAGGCTATCAGATCTTCTGACATTTTAATACAAATACAGTCTGTGGCTGTGACAGCATTTGGTATAGATATATTTTGCCATGATATTTCAGATAACCCCAAGTATGTTTCTCTAAATTCATTAAAAATCTTCACAGTTTCTCTTAACAGATTCCACATGGAGAAGAGTAGATTAGGAAACAGGCTTCATCAGGATAGCACTGATGCTTATCTGCAACTTTCTTTCTTCAGGGTTTTTAAAAATTCCATTTCAGCAATTGCCTGAATTTCTAAAGGTGTCTTATCAAAACTTTCTTATATTTATTTGACATAACAGTGGAGACTATTAAATTAGATCTACGAGAGTTTAGGTTCACTACAGCCAAGGAAATATTTTTCTGTATCCATACCCTTTCAGTCAGGGACCCTCAATGTATGGGTCAGCAATGTCCGCTAAGTGCTGAGACAAAGTGATTTGGCCCCTCGTTCTCTCAATACACCCATAAAGGTGATATTGGCTATTGCAAGTGAATGTAGCAATCTTTATAAGATAAAGGTATGGGAAACAGGGACTCAGAGACATAGCATCCAGGCAGGGTAAGGCATGATGAAATTAACAAAAGTCATACAGGAAATTCTGGGAGGAAAATGAGATTTTTTTTCTCCCCTCGCTACCCCCACCATGGAAGGAAAGTTTGGGAAAAAAAAAAGAAAAAAAGAAAAAAAAAAGTGTTTCTAGTAATAAATTACCTTGAGATTTAAAAGCCAGTGAATATGACACTGGTAACCTTGAGGGATTTCTAAGAGACAGCAAGATATCAGATAAAAATCCTTCCAGATAGGATAAGTCAGGGAGTCATTAGACAGAAAAAAACATTCCCCAAAGATTTATAAACACTAGCCAAAACTTTTGCACTGATTAATATATCAAAGCACTTTGTCAGGTTTAAACAGGTCTGCACAGTATCTGATATTCTAGTAGCAGCGCAGCAACAACAAATGGCAGGTCACAGACTATTCTAATCACATCTTATATTTTTTAAATGTTCTCATAACGATAAAAAAGTATAATTTCATGTAAACTAAAATGTTTTAATAAAATAATGTATTTCAATGGAAGTACAGAAAAAAAAAAAAAGACAAAATATCCAGGCTATAAGCCCATTAAGCTAGTAACTCTTTCTATGATGCAAGTTGCCCGTTAAGATCCTATGAAATAAACAAGGGGGGAAAAAAAAGGAAAACGGCTTTAAATATCAAACTCAAGGACTGTTTCATATCATCCTTCATTAATATTCAGTTTAGGGTCATGGAAGTAAGTTGCCTCTCAGGGGAAAAAGCAGTGACAGATTTCACAAAGCAAATAATTCTTGCATGTCCTAACAGAGTGGGTGTATGCTAGAATTTATTCTTTTTCAATTGTAGTTGCTATACACAAATCATTGTACTCTAAAATGTATGCACTAAGTCCTTGGTTAGCTGAAAATGTTGCTCTGTAGAGCAGGTGGAAAGGACTTGGGAATGTGGTAAGGCTTGCAAATTTTTCTCGGAATAATCTCACCAGAAAATGCATGTCAGGATGAACAGAAATTCTGAGCAGATGGCTCCCACATAATTTCAGCTAGGTAGAGCTGCATATGATTTCCTTATGTCTATCTAGTCATTAAATGTTACTTTAGGCCTGTCTGATGGTTGGTATTTCCAAAGGCACCCAAGAGTATCAAACATCTGAAGTCTCACACAGCTTGGAAAAGTTAATTATCTAACTCACTTGTGCTCCTTTTGCAAGGACTTTTGATTCAATCCTACAGCAAAATATTCTGAAATGCTGAGAGCTTTTTTGGATATGAAAGCTACTATGAAAGCTAAATCCACTGTGCTGCAGCAACTTCCTTCCTTCAATACCAAGTGGAACCATATAAATTCTCTTCATGTAAACAAAGAGAATAAATTGCTCAAAAAGTAATTTATTCCTCAGTTCCCAGAGAAATGTAAAGTTCATTTTACATTTAACTCAGTGGATTCCTGTTTATTTCACCTAAAACAGGAAGAGAATCAGAAGTATTAAAATTATTTTTTAAAAAAGGATTTAAAGCCCGTAGGTAAGTAAACAAATTAAATTGCTTTCCAAAAATCATTATTCGTAGTGAAAACTATGTACACACTCAGTATCTTTTCAGTAATAAAAATAATACCAAAGCAGATGTTATGCATAATACACTCTAAGTGTAAATAAAACTGAAAGAAAAACAACAATAATATCAGAAATATATAATTGCTTTCAATTGTAGCAGCAGCCACTCGGTCAAGGTCTAAATTTTCTGTAATAAAGCAAAATCTGCTTTCATTTATATCTTTGCAGCTCCACTGAAGTTTACTGAAGCTGAAGATAAGAGTCAGGTACAGAATATAATATAGAGGTCATGTGCAGAGAGTCTACACTCCACCTTTTCTGTAATTTTTTTTTTTTGACTCAGAATTACAATAATCTTTTTGGATTTTTGTAAAGCTTTTGAGACTGTCTGATATCCTTCTGGACGAAATGTGCAGCCCACAGCTGGATAAACACATCATGTGACGGGTGAGCAACTGGCTCATGGGTCAGGCACAAAGGGTTACAGTGAATGGGGTGACATCAGACTGGTGACCTGCCACTAGTGGTGTTGTGCTGGGCTCCATTACAGGCCCTGTTCTCTTCAATCTTCATAAATGACTTGGACACAGGGACACTAAGCAAGTTCATAGATGATACAAAACAGAGGAGCTGCTGACTCCCTTGAAGGCAGGAAGGCCCTGCAGAGAGACCTGGACAAATCGGATGGCTGGGCATTCACCAACCATATGAAGGTTATCAGAGCAAAGTGCCAGATTCTGTACTTGGG
This sequence comes from Dryoscopus gambensis, assembly GCA_013389985.1. Lineage (NCBI taxonomy): Eukaryota > Metazoa > Chordata > Aves > Passeriformes > Malaconotidae > Dryoscopus > Dryoscopus gambensis. The sequence goes on along the minus strand of WEIT01036898.1, from coordinate 6,456 downwards.
ATGGAACAACCGTGGATGTACAGATAGACTGGTGAATGAGATGCTGGAAAGCAGCACTGCAGAAAGGGGCCTGGGGGTCCAGGTCGATGGCAAGTTGAACATGAGTCAGCAGTGCCCTGGCAGCCAGGAGGGCCTAGCGTGTCCTGGGTACATCAGGCACAGCATCGGCAGCCGGGCAAGGGAGGGGATTGTCCTGCTCTGCTCTGCACTGGGGCGGCTTCACCTCAAGTTCGGGGGGCAGTTTTGGGCGCTACAATACAAGAAAGATATGAAGGTATTAGGGAGACTCCAAAGGAGGGCAACCAAGATGGTGAAGGGCCTTGACGGGAAGCGTTATGAGGAGTGCCTGAGATCACTTGGTCTGTTCAGCATGGAAAAGACTAAGGGGAGACCTCATTGCAGTCTACAACTTCCTTGTGGGGAAAAGAGCGGGGAAAGATGCTGATCTCTTCTCTGGGGTGCCCAGTGACAGGACCCCAGGGAACAGACTGAAGTCATATTAGGGATAGGTTGGATATTCAAAAAAGGTAATCAGGCACTTGAACAGGGAAGTGGTCACAGCACGAGCCCTTAGAGAGTTCAAGAAGCATTTGGACAATACTCTGGGGCACATGATGTGGCTCTTGGGGATGGTGCTTTGCAGAGCCAGGAGCTGGACTTGATGACCCTTGTGGGTGCCTTCCAACTCACCTTATTCTGTGATTCTGTGACTTTGATATCCCCAAGAATAAAATGATGAGATGGATGAGAGCTGATATCAAGTTCTACTAGAGTAATCAAATTTTAGAAGACAATACTTCATAAGAGCTCTTCAATTCTAGCAAGGATCTTCCAATTTCCTTTAGGAAAGATTTCAGTGATAGAGGTCTTGAGCCTCTCCCACTGATGCATATAATTTTAGTCTCAATGTTTTCAGAAGATATCAGCATTTTCTTTTACCTATAGAGCATATTTGCATTATGCTTAGCATGAGATATTTATGTAATCTATATCTGAGTTAAGAACTAGAAACAGTATTATATGTAGAATCATGTCTGGTATGTACTCGTTCAGCAAATAGACGGATACCATCAATACAGAAACCAAAATGAGCATCTATACCAAAACAAAGATTTTTTTGTGTACATGAAATACCCACAATAGTGGATTGACGTATAAAGGGAAACCTCATAACCTATCAAAATTAGAATCTCAGACTACAAGAGAGAAGGTAGAAGAGGTGATCAAAATTCTCTAGTTGCTAGGCATTTTATGGAAAGAGGCCACATTCACTCATCTTATTAAAATTCATGAAAATTGAAAATATCCAAAAGCCCAGGAGGGGTGGGGTCACAAAATCTACTTCACAGAACTGGGAAGCTTACTCTAAATTCACCTTGAAAGCACTTTCCCCATCACAGGCTTCCTGAGAGCTTTTTGATTTCTCTCCTACTTAGAAGGTAATTATAGAACTTCTTTTCCTCCCTGAATAAGGCATACAGAAAGAGTTCACTTCAACCTTTATGCAGATTGTAATGGTTTGTTCCTGACTAGATCTTTATTGCAAATTATTTCTCTTTTCCTCTCTCTCCAATTCATCTAGTTAGCTTTATTTTTATTTCCCTTTATTTCTCACATCTCATCCTCTGTGTTATTTGATATCATAACTACTTTAGTATTAAATATTGTTGAACTTTGCACTTCTCTTTTCCTCTTTTAATTTACTTTTGCCTTTAATTTTAATTTTACCACTGTCAGAAAAAAATGACATTCAGGCATAGGGATGATGGAAGAGGGATGTTAAACAAAGGCTGCGCAGTGTATTTCTCTTGTGGATAAATCTCTTAAAAGATACAAATCCAAAGGCAAAGAATAAGTTCTTTTTAGAAAGATTTCTAAGGGCACCAGAATCATGTGAGATTTTTAAGATCACCACAGTCATTTCAGTGAGGAAGAATCTGAGTTTAAAGTGCCTATGATAGATACTTGGCTTATGTGGTCTAGTCTGGTCCTAACAGCTATCACTGCTTTTAATTTCTTGTACAAATTGGCACTAAGCGTAAGACTTACTGGGAAATTCTACACCATCCTGTTTTCACATTGGGAAAGTCTGTCTCTTTGTAACACTACTACTACAATAGGACCACAGAATTTCTCCCTGCTCAGGCACTTCCCTTGTTTTGGGAACATATTAAGGTTAATATTTATTAATAACTAATGGATAGTGTTTCCAAGATAAAACCAAAGCTTAAGCATCATTTAACCACTGAAGCAATGCCATTTTAAGTAAACTAGAATTAGAGTCAAGAACCGTGGCCTTTTTATTTTTTTTGGTAAGAGCCCACTTTTATTCTTAAAATGGAAACAGGGATAAGGTAGAATTTATTTTTTAAACTGCTTTTCTAATATTGGGTAAAAATTGTAGGACATGAACAATAGCAGTATTCCAGCAACCAGCTTACTAGAGTATATCCCAAAGGCATAGCATTCCATATAAAAGCAGCAGACCTGCATGGCTCATCACATGCTCTTGCAAGTAATGTAAATGGTCAATAACAGACCAATAGTATTCCCCTGAATCCATCAAGCATACATAAGTGCTAATAAAGAGAAAAAGGAAATGTTCTTTCATGAAGAAACTATCAATATTTTTGTATCAAATGATGGTATAAGAATAAAGACTTGCTACAAAGCCCTCACGCAGAAAGCTGGTCTTCTTTGGAAACAAGCAATCACATCTGTGACTAAATCAACCAAACTAGGCATCACCAAAAGTTATTAAGAACATATTTTTCCTCAGCCTAACTATTCTGCTTTATATATTATTCACTCAGCCAGCTGCAAAGCTCTCTCCCATTCTTGTTGATTTCAACAGTAGTTGTTGGAGAAGCTTTTATACATTTAGAGTAGGTATATAAAAATATTTATAGCATTTAGTGTTTACACTAAGTGGCCTTAAAAGAGAAATTTTTATATTTATCAAGTTTAGTCATAAGTTGTCCCCTATCCTGATGAAGAACATTCATATCCAGTTTCTAAGGAATATAAGCCAAAATTCAATATTTTTTCACTTCAAGGTTGTCTATCTCCCCAGCTTTAAATTCTCCCACTTTCAGAATCCTATCTGGTGCATGGAGGATATTTTTTCAATAAATCAATACTGTAATAAAAAATGACTGCTTCTATGCACTCCACATATTAACTGAGTTTCTCTTATACAGATAAAATCATTCACCTTATGCTCTATANATAGCTAATGACTTAATTTGGTTTCTGAAAGAATGATAACATTTTGCTGTTTAAAAAGTATACTTTTGAAAAAGAATTCCATCTGAAAGACATGCTATGAGTATAAGGCATGTTAAGTAATAGCTATCATTTTTTTGTCAGCAAAATAGAAGGCTACTGTTTTCAGCAAGAATGAAATTAGCAGTTTATCCATGAAAAACTGTAAAAACCAAAGCCAAATTATATGCTTTTTCCTAAAATTATTATAGCATAAATATCCCTTGTCATGGTTTAACCCCAGCCAGCAGCTAAGCACCACACAGCTGTTCACTCACTCCCCCACAGTGGGATGAGGGAGAGAACAGGAAAAGTGAGAAAACTCATGGGTTGAGATACAGCCAGTCTCATAGGTAAAGCAAAAACCACACTCAAGCAAAGCACTAAAGGAATTCATTCACCACTTCTCAGCAGGCATTTACATGACCTCTTCCTCCTTCCCTCAGTATCATATGCTGAGCACGACTCCATATGGTATGGGATATCACAACTGTCAGTTGGAATCAGCTGTCCTGGCTGTGTCCCCTCCCAGTTTCTTGTGCACCCACAGCCTACTTGCTGGACAAGGGTGAGAAGTAGAAAAGGCCTTCAGGCTATGCAAGCACTGCTCAGCAGTAAGGAAAACATTCTTGAACTAGCAACACTCTTCCCAGCACAAATCCAAAACACATCCCCATATTAGCTACTTTGAAGAAAATTCTCTCTATCTCAGCCAAAGCAAACACATCCCTGTAGCACCTGTATGGAAAATAATGCACACCTGATAACACTGCTCTCCAGCACATGTACAAACAAAGAACAAATTATACTCCAAAATTTTAACAGGAGAATTTTCAAAACCAATTTTTTGTCTCACTCCATGAAATGGAGACAGAGCATAAGAGACTCACTGAGCAATACCAGCAACCAAAAAATATCTGTATGTTCTGCTAAATACCATCATCCCAAAATGGACTTTGCTAATTTGGGGAAAGCCCTCCTGAGAGCAGCTGCAACTTGAATCACTGCATTTTGAGCAAAACTGTATTCTCTCCTGATATTAACAACACTGAAGAGTTGTACAAGGTGTAGAGTTCCAAAAAACAGAGTCAATCAACATCATTACAGCACATGCCTCCATTTCATACCAATTACTTACCCAGATGTTTCCATCTTGGTGGTATGGTTTCCAGTTTCTCCCTGTATCACTGTAGAGCATCCGATATTGAGTGACCCAGTCAGAGCTGCTGTACCTGCCTTGAGTGGCAATAGCACTGATCTGCCTCCTGTTCCCAAAATCCACTTGCAGCCATTGGTAATGATCACTGTCTGATGGAGACCAGCCTCCTGCACCTGTAGGGTTGAAACAGAAGAGTGATTTAGATCTCAGGCAGTTGCTTTGATGTGAACTCATTGTGAAGATGCTGATTGCTGGAAGTCAGCCCAGCTGAGAGGAATAGAATGCCAAAAAAATTTGAACACATATGAAAGAAATATGAGTTCCTATTTTTAAAAAAATGCAGAACAAACTTTAGCATAGGCTTTAAGTACATTAACTCTGTTGCCCTAATCTTATTTTGATATAATTGTAATGACTTAGTGGGATGCCTGCTAACCAATCAGTGCCTTCATAATGCCTTAATTACACTTTATTACTTTTTGCCAAATTACAATTTTTCAAGGGCTAACCAACTTTCCATGAAATCCTTTGTCAGAGTAAGGCACAAGTCAATAAATATTTTTGTATTTTCTATGCCTTTACGATAACATTTCAAGTTGAAGAGATAATATTGATAAAAAGCAAGGAAATAAGAGCTAGATCTCTACTTTTCTATGTTTCACTATAGTGCCCAAACTGAAAGATCTACCAGAAGAATTGAGAAAGGAGCAGGTACTGCAGGGCTAGATCCAGCTTTGATCTGCTGGTTGTACAAGCTGTCACAGATTACATTGGCAGATGCCTTACACAAGTGTTATTGGTCTTTATGGGTCTATGAATTAACTTGACAGTAATACTATTAATATTCTTCTCAGCCACTAGGCTACATTAAACTGCTCTAAATAAAGAAGGCCAGTGATGCATAGATAAATGTATTATTGAGACATTAATGCAATTTCCTATTCTGAAATAAAAATATTGAGGGAAAAACTGTATTAGGATTCTTCAGAGAATAGTAAAATTTCTCAGATAGATATTATAACGTTATATGTATTATAATGGTAAGAATTAGGAAATATATGAAATAAAAACCCTCATCTATCAAAACAGAGAAAAAGTGGAATATCATTCCCTTTATAATCATAACAGACATTAATACACAGAAAACAAAATGTTTACAGATTTGATGTGATTTACAGGGGTTTTATTTTGCTTTTAGCTTTGAACCAGATAAAT
>WEIT01036897.1:0-27927 GCA_013389985.1 Dryoscopus gambensis | reverse complement strand
CAGGCTAAGGCATTCCCACAGGGTTTGCATCTCCAAGTTGTTGAATCCAGTTTTCTGCTGCTCCAACAATAATACAATCTAATTGCATCTGATTTGAAGACATTTTGTTTAATACTACTTCTTGCTTTAGGAAGTTGTCCTGTCAGCTCAGTGCTTAAAGGTAAAAACACTCTGTCTTCCCTCAGTCTGATTAGTGGCTTGACCATGGGTGGTAGAGTGTCATTGATTCTGACACAGTAGTGCAACTCTCATTTTTTTCCCCAGCTCTCTCCAAAGTACCTCTCTTTCACATTCCACATTTGTCTGTTGTCATATGCAAATAATGCTGCTGTCTCACAGTCCTCCCATGACTATATATTATACTCAGGTCTTTTTCCTTCTTGTGTAGTTTCAAATATAAGATTTACCAGCTTTGAATGAATAATGATTTTTTGTTCATCCTGAACTGTATAACCTTGCATGTTTTCCTGTTGTATTTAATCCCATATTTCCTCCTCTAGTGTTCAGTGTAATTCAGTTCTTCCTTTATGTCTTTTTGGTATCTTTTTGCATAGGCAAAGTTTCCTTAACGTGTCACCACATCTCACTGGCACATTTCTCTCTTATTCCTTTTTGTACCAAATACATTAGTGAAATTATGAAATTAGCAGTGATACTCTGAGAATTCTGCTGTATTCTTCTGGCCCTATACATCTTATTTAACACTTTTTCTCACCTCAGTTTTAATAATTTCAGTGCCTCTGTCTTCCTTAATTATTCTATTAATCACTCTGATTTCCTGCTAAGTTAAATATTATGTAATCTAATTAATCTCCTCTCTCTGGACTTGGCAGGCATTTGACTTCCTGTTTAATTATTAATTATTAATTAATTGATAGCTGTACACCATCTCTGATGGGATATGAGTTGACTTATCAAAGAAAGTCAATTTTCCACACAAAGCTTTCAGATGAGGATTATGTGATTCATTTCCAATAGATACTTGCTTCCTTCTGTTCATCTAGTGAAGTTGAAGACAGCACCTTCAGATAATCACTTCAATACAGGTTTTCCAGATTATGGAAAAACGAGGGCAAATGGAGAGATGAAAAGACTTGTGAAAACTGAAGAGACCTAAAACTGAAATCACCTGTTTTGTGAATTATTTAGGAATTGCAAACAAGACACTTCGCTCTTTTTTTTTTTTTTAATAGGTATTTCATGGACATTTATAGAGTGATTGTTGTATTCTTACAGAATAGAGTCCATTAAAATGGAAATCTACATATATTTTGCTCATCAAGGTGATACAGTCAGTGTGGTTTTCTCCTGTATACTTTCATTGATTTTAAGACATACCAGCCCAAGTAGCTGTGAAGCAAGCCAGTCCTGAAGGCATCACAAGCATAGGATGCTTTCTCACCAACCTTTAAATATAGATGGCATTCCTTAGTTTTGGCTTTTCCTTTTCGATCTGCCCTACTTTTGACTTCTGCATAATTATCCTCAGATAAAATAATTAGTTTCAGCTGTACTGATCCCTCCTCATATTGGAAAAAAATTCCTGGCTACTGTAAATCTTCATCACCCAGGCTAATTCCCTTATAAGTATGGAGCTTCTCTTTGGATTAAAGCACTGAGCAAAGATTAAACCACTTATATTTATTCATTCTTTTGACTTCTGTATTCCAATCCAGGAGGCAGCTTTGGAAGGCTGTGACGATTTTGATAGCCTGCCATTATCTTGTTTTTATCCTCCTGTACTTCAATGCTTAATCTGATTATTATTTATATCAAAACCGGTAAATGATCAGCTTTGCGTTCATGCTTTTAGGACAGCTTTTACAGCCTGATAATTCAGTCAGTATTCATGATTTGCCTCTCCAGAACATCTTCTCAAGTGCTTACTGAAGGAAAATAAATGTAATGATAATGGTATCATTTCTCCTGAGATAAGAATTCTGAATATGTATGTTTAATACTTTAAGGTGCTGGACCATGTGACTCCCATAACTCAAGGAGATTTAAGACAGCTCTCCAAAGAGTCCAACACTTTGCAGGACTGGAACTTGAGTGAGCATTTTTTGACTGGCTGTGTTAGGCAACTTATTCTCTAACTTTTTTGTGTTCTTCATAGTCTTCTTGTGTGGATTACCCCACACTGCACTCTCATTTATCTTTCTGTTTTCTATATAAGAGCCTGTGCATGTCAGTAAATACACCTATTGACATAACCATGCCAGCTAAGACTCCGAAATTTTGTAATCTCTGAGGCCAACTGGAACTGTTAGTATAAATGTTGTTACAACAACAGAAGAGAGTTAATTGCACAGATATGTGGGGCTTGTGCTGTGATACAAAGCAGAGCTTTCTTGGTATAGTTACAGTCACGCTGGATGTGCTGCCTTGGTATAGGGTATTGTTATAATTCCTCACCTATAAATTGCAGTGCAGTCATTACTCTGATGGTTCTGCCCACACCAAAGAGATTGTCTCCATAATCTGTCAGAAGTTACTCTTTCAGTCAAAACAAAAGGCCCAGAGAGTTGTACAAGCCTGTCTCTCTGAAAAACACCATTCTTTTGAAAACTCACTGATAAAGACACAAAATGTGACACATCCCAGAATAGATCCCAGAATAGGTCCCTGTGGTCCTCTGCTTGTCACTGTCCTCCAGTATGACCCATTAGCCACTGGCTCATGAATTCTGCCTTTCCAAATGTACTCCAAAGTCTATGTGTAGAAAGAACTAAATTCTTGTGTAATTGCAGGGTTTCTGGGAGACCTTGTTCAGTTCAGTTAAAAAAGTTTAGTAGTAAATAAATGTTATTCCATCATGTGTTCCCCATGGCAGATGGAAGGGATCACAATTACACAATTATACAGACCTACCATGAAGCTGTTCTGCTGTACTGGGACTTGATTCTGAATAATAACTAGTAGCCTCAAGTCTGTAGTGAAAGTTGTTGCTTCATAATGTCTTTAATTTTTGCTACTTATCTTAAAGGAGAATGTAGAAAACTAGATTTCATCCTCCTTTGTAAATAGTGTGTGTTTGTAGCAGAAGGATGTTTCAGAGAAATGGTTATATTGTTTAGTCATTGGCATACATTAGGCTGTTGTCTTCAAATTTGTTTGCCTTTAGGACCTCACAAGTCTTAATTCTCATTGTTGTTCCAAAACATTCTTTGAAAAAACAGGAATACTTTTGATTTCACCAGGCATGTTATTTTTCATTTACTTCAGCAATGGATCCATTCTTCCTGTTAATGATTATTGAAGAGTCTATTAAAACAAATCCATCTGTTCTTTCTTGAGATTGACTGACTTTATACCACCAATTGTATTTGAAACCAGGGCTTTTTTACTGTATTTACCATTTTGATATTTGATACCACGTGTTGGTGTAAGTTTTATAACTAAAAAGCAGGTAATCCATGTGTTCTTCTCGTAAGTTTTAAGAGCACACTATAATGATCACACATTGCATGAAAAAAAACCAAGATTTTTTATTAAAGTACAGCAATTTGAGATCTGATGCTCAACTGACTCCCATTTTTCAGCTATCCATGGTACCAAAACCACACAAACTTCTTGAAAATATGCACACTGACTGCTGCTTTTCTCCTTTCTAAATATTGTCAAGAGTTTTTAACTTTGATCTATGATGAATAATTCATTCAGCCTCTTGTTGGGAGTTGAAGGAAGTTCATTAGCTGTTCGTAAAGCAGTGCTCAGTATTATAGGGAATAACAATATAGTGTTGGCATAATTTTCTAATCCTTTAGCTATTCCTAGGCTATCTATTTGCATGTACATAAATACTGTTCCGGGAAGGACAATAAAAGAATAAAAGGAACTTATTTGTGTTCAAGAAAGATGTGTTAAGTCTGTGACGGGTAAGAGGAAGGCTACTGGGACAAAAGGGAGAGCACACCATAAGTAAGGAGGCTGAAGACTCGCGTTAACCTAAAATGAAGGGAGATTAGAAATTATTTATCGATCCATATGCACACATATAATATATAGGCTTTAAACAACAGGAAAACTGAAGAAAAACCCAAGATAAATGACACTGTTGGCACTTGAGCAATTACATTATTCCTGGGTAGCAATACACGTTACTCCTGGAAGAGTCAGGTGTTCCAATCAGAGTGGTAGATCAAACTCACGTTCAATTAGACAGAACTTCAAAACAGAGTTTACCATTTTTATATTACATGGTTGCCAACTTGTGAGTTGGACTGTTTGCTCTTTTGCATCCTTATAATTGAAAGTTATAAAGTCAAGACTGTCAAAGGTAGAAAAGGAACATTTATGGTACCAGGGAAAACAATTCAGCTCCCTTCTGTGTCCCGTGAATTTGCAGAATGCATGAGAGAAAAAAAAAGAGGGGAAAGGCAGAAAATCATGTTATTTTCAAAGATAGTGTCATTGTGTATACAGATGAGATGGTCAGGTTAAGTATGCTCAGGCAACCATAAATCATCTGGTGGAAATAATTTTTCCGTCTAAACCTCTCTTTTCTGATGCAAGTCATTGTGCAGTTTTACACTGCTATTTATAAAATAATATCTTCCTGTACAGAACAATAGCTACTTGCCCTATGCACTTGAACTTCATCCCCAGCTGTGAGATAATGAAAGACAATTAACATGTTAAAAGGGGGATAGGGAGCAGCTTCTTAGTCTGGGAGTTTGGGGAGGTTGGCATAGCTCAGATTTCCCTACTCCCACTTACAGCTTGTCTTCAGAAGAGGTAGTTTGCAGTGACAAAACTGGGCAAGTAATGAGGGCACCAAGCATGTCCTTAAAATAGTTGTGTTGTAGACTGTCAAGATTTTTTTTCTAGTCTTGCAAGTAAGGAAAAAGGAAATGAACACAAATGTAGGTATCAGAAATATCACTGGAGATAAGAAAAGGCGTTTTCTAAAACCCAGGAAATTTTGTCCTCCCAAAAAATGGATGCAGATAGACTTTGATAAAGTGTGAAAGAAGTAGATGAATAGTAGGCAACATATATTTGGGAAATATAATATCAGTCTAATTCCTATCACACACACACACACATTAACTATTTGCCACTGAGTGACAAATTTTAGGTCAGTTTCCACTTAAGAATGATAATGGAATATGTCTTATATTTGATGACAAAGATTTTCAAAGCCACAAAAGGAACCTACATTATTTCCACTTCCTGTCAAGAGACTTCGGTATTCAAATCCCCTGAAAGAATTCATTTTGATATGACCTAAACTGATACATTTTTGACTTTTTTTTTGTACATCTCTTTTTGAAAACTGTTTAATTTTATGGTTTAATATTGGCAGTGAATTTTTGTCCTACTGATTTTCCTTTTTTCTGGCTTTTTCTCCCCTTTTGTTTGCATACCCCATACTACTCAGGGTAAGCTACTTTTCTGGGCTGTGTTTTCTGGGGGAGACTATCCACTGTGGAACATGTTTAAAATATGCATTACATTTGTCTTGAAATGTTAGCTGATAAGTGTTGCTTAAGATCAAAGGTGTCTAATTTAGAAAAACGTCTTGTAAGTGACACAGTGCCCTTGACTGTGGGTTAATGGTACTATCAGTTAATGGTACTTGTCAGTGAAGGCAGTCTGAAGGATTTGTAAGAGATGCAACTGACCAACAGTGAAGGCCAGAACAAAAATGTGTGTGGAAATACTTGAAAGAGAAACTATGTTTTTGTCATGGGAAAGGAAACAAGCTGTTTAGAAGCAAATGGAATAAATTTCCTTAGTGTCCTGAGAGAGCTTCTAAGATGTTTTATTTGGAAAAATACAACAGGTCTGCTCCTTTTGGTTTTCAAGTATAAAAAAAATTAATAATAGGAAGGACCTTTTGTTATCTATAGAATCTGGGTATATGGTTTATGATCTAAAATAATGGTGATGCATTTAGCTGTTTTATCCCTTTAATTGTTGCTGAATATGCAGGGTTCAGCTTGGATAATATGAAACCTATGGCATAATACTTTGTTGGGGTCACCCAGCCCATTGGGGGCTGTGACAGGGAATTCTCCCCCAGGCTTGAGTGACAGGCTTCTCCTAAGACACAGTTTGGTCCCAGTTCTGTTCCTTTGATTGATTTGTTGTTCTCCCTGTCCCTTTATCCCTTCCCTGTTTTCCCATTTGCGCTTGTAACCTAGTCCCTCCTTATTGGTCCCTTTGGCCTGGTCGCGTCTCTGTCCCGTCTTGCAGCCTGATTTCCTGTGCAACCCTTATATAAACCCCAAACCCCGCCCCCATTTTGTCTTTGGCCTCTGGTTCCCTTCATGATGAGGTGATACAAAGAAGTAAAACCTCTTCTTGGAATACCATGCTAAAGATCCTTCCTTGGCTCTTTTGTTGCTGGCAGCGTGTGTGTGTGTGCGTGCCAGCTGCTTCTCTGACTAAAGCTGGTGCTGCCTGCTTCACCCCTGTGGGAGTCTGACCCCTCCTGAGCTGCTTCCTCCGGGGAGCCACCCAGAAATGGAGGCTCAACTAACGGGGCAGAACGGGGGCCTTGGTGCATCCAAGCTCGTCACCAGAAGTGCAGTGGCTCTACCAGAGCGGCTCCAGCCCCTGTGGAGACGTATTTGGAGGGTCGCAGCACCCCTCATCTACCATGCTACAACAATATTTCTCACTGTTCTCCATGCAGAGTATTTAGATATGCTGTTCATTGCTGCAAACTACGGCTGTGAGTGACCTGACAACCTGGGCCAGCTCTGTCCCTGGAGTAACTCTGCTGAAACTAATACAATTAGCTGTTGGGTGAGCCTTTCCATTGTGTGCAGCCCATACAATTACTTCAAAGGTGATAAGAACTTAATTAACTGTCTTTGAATTTTCAGCATAGTTCCTCTTTCACTTCCGATAGCTTTTCTGCTGATTGGTAACATATGAAAACATTGACCATGTATTGTCAAACTCCTTCTCTTTTTCTCTTTGTTGCATGGCATCCCTTTAAATAAATAAAGCAGAAAATCATTTATCGTTGCAACTAATGTGATCTCTTTGTCCTTTTGTTCCCTCTCGCAACACTTTTGGTACATTCTGTCCTCCAACAGAGAAGTATGAGGCATAAGCATCTTCTTTAGCCTTGATAGGAGAACAAGTAATACCCATTAACATTAAAGGGATTTCAACATATGGCTTGAAGTTTCCCCAGAGATACTATATAAATTTAATTGAAGTCATCATTAATAATGATCCTTTCTGTCACCTAAAACCTTGAGTTAAAACAGCAGAGCCTTCTCTTTAAATGTATGGTTTCTGCAGATGTGTATATTTCAACTGTCTTTTAATTAATTTCTCCCTGATGAAAAAAGTATGACTTGGAGGGAATGGGACAATTTAATCAGTGAAAAAACCCACATATCATACTTCTGAGCTTTTGTGAAGACTGAGTGGCACCCTGGGTTGTCAGCAATTAGACTGGGGGTTTAGCTGCAATGATTTGAAACTTTACTGTTCCCAGTTGTCTGCTCTGCCCTTCTGCCAGACACCCCTATCTTGTTGGTAGAAGTGGGAGAAGGGGCCACTTGCCTGTGTTTCGACTATTCCAGGCTACAGTTCAGCACTTCATGTTGCTTGTGGGCACTGTTGGACTGGGATGTGTCCTGGTCCTGCTAAGGTGCAGTCACATCTGCCTCTATCGGAGAGAGTTCAGAGTAGTGTAGCTAGAAGCAGGAATAGCTAAGGGCTCTGCCCTGCTCTGCTTTCAGACTTCTTTAATGTACAGTTTTGAGAGTAAAGAAAAAGGACTGTTCTTAATTTGGGTCAGCCAATCTGAGCTAGATAACTTGAGCAAAAACAGTAGAGCAGATTATAAAATTAGGAGTGTTAAAATTTATAGGGGTGTTTAGGGAAAAAAAAAGTAGGCTGCCAGCTGAAATTAAAGCCAAGTTGACCTTTTTTTCATTGCTCTTTTAGCTATTGCTGGTTCGCTTGGGTTATTCAGAGATTGAAAACTACTTGGGTTGAGACTGAGAAAGATTTGTTCTAGTATACACAAATGTATGAAGAACAGCATTTGCTTACTTTATGATGCTAAAGATTTTTTGCCTTTTGTATAAAAAAAATCTGACTACCATTGGGGTAGAAAATGTGTAATATGACAAAGGTCTTTAAAACAGCTGAAGATGAAGCAAAACGATTCAAGTTAGAGAAATAACTTTAAATGAAGTGTGTAACTACTGGAACAAAATGCTGTGAAAACCAATAGATTTTCAGTTTTCATGTCTTGAATCAAAATTGGATGTTGACCTGAGAGATAAATTTTAGCCCAACAGAAGTTATGTTTTAGTCAAGTGTGAGTTGCAGACAACATTTTTCATTAAAATAAGCTAGTTGGGTAAAATTTAAAGGCCTAGTATGTAGAGAAATTCACAGCAGATCATCTAATGGGTTATTCTGATGTCAGCATCTGTACATGTGTGAAACTACCTAGAAAATGGAGCAAAGCAATGCGATTGCATTTACAATTTTATAAATAAACACCTCTCTTAAGTTATGATAAGCCTCTCAGTGTATGTGCAGCTGATCTCTTTCTAAGCTCATTTACACCCATTAAATGAACCTGATTTACCCTCTGGTGAAATCAGCAAAAACCCTCTTATTCCTTGCTGATTTTAATAAGCTTCTCCTACCCTATTGATGTTGTTGATATAATATTGCATATCAGATAGGCAGGGGGCAGTTGGTATTAGTAGATTTGAAGTCACACTTCCAGGAAGGCAATTTCAATAAAAGGTACAGAGTTTGCACAACATGATGAAGGCAGAGCAATCAATACTTGCTTGTTGGTACTTTCCTCTCACTGTTCAATATTTCTGAATTTTCATAAGTTTCTGGCTCATCCAGGATTATACTTATCAGTAATGCCACCACCCGAGATAGTGTTTCATTTTCAGCTTTCCAGGGTTGTTGGAGATGTCGTTTTCTGTTTCATTTTTTCAAAAGGCATATTCCGTCTGATTCATGCACTGTACCGTGTAGTGTGCTGCTGCTGCCTAGTGAAGCACACAGCTGGCTCCTAGATGTGCCCTGTCATCTCCTATGGTGACATTCTTGTCATGAAGTAAGCATCCCTCAGTGGACAGATCCTTCTATCTTCAGTTCCAGAGTGTCACTGGTTGACACATCACAGGTCTGCTTTGTGTCCCAGCTGGTGACAAGGCTGGATACCAAAGCCCTCACTTGGCTGCAACCCTTGCACAGCACGTTGTACAGCTGTATATACTGTACAGCATAGGCTCAAATGTGCAGTATGCTACTTTTTATTTACAAATAATAACCAAGCTTGGACATCTAGTATTTCTAGTGAAATAGTTTTCTTCCTTTTCCTTGCTTCATTTTTAGTTGGGTTTAAGTGTGCTAATAAATGTGACACTTGTAATGATTTCTAACCATTTTGTGTCACATTTTCTGGGCTAAAGTTCGTGTAAACTTTAACTGTTTAAGACAAAAATCTATCCTGATATTACAAAAATTTCTCAAAATGAATCTCCTATTTTCTGAGAGTCTCTCTTGAAAATCTGATGTTCTAGTTTTTATAGTATGTTGCTTTGTCAACTTATTCTAAAGTTCATGAATTAGGGACATGAAAGACCAAAATTATGTCCTATTTATCAGACAGCTGTATCAAAAGAAGCATAAGTCATAGATGTACAAAAATACCTATCAGCTCACAAAAGCATGGGCCATGCATCAGGCTGGGATAGGAGAGCAGTAGGGTGAACCTTGCTGTGATCGCAGATGTTGGGAAGCACTTGCAGGTGAGCTCTGGTCAGTGAAGTCTGTGGAACTAAGCATGCTGTGATTTTGTGCCTGTTTCTGTTCACATTACAAATAGAATTCTGTCTGACTGAAGTCTGCCTTTCTAATTTGGTCCAAAACTCTTTTTCCCCTTCACTTAGCTTTGTGCTTGAGAGAAAAGAGGTGAAAGGGTAAACCTGATGGCACATTTTTAAAACAAAAGCATTAAATTAGGAAGCAATTGTGCTTTCAGTGAAGAAAGAAATTATATTTCTGAATCAACAACTAAGTGGAGAGGCATCAAGTAAATATTTCAACCTTCCTTGCCTCAGTTTAATGTAAAGTATGAGAATTCTTTAGAAAAGCAGGTAAAGGATTTTTTTATAGTTTTATATGAGGTATTTTCTTGTCCACAGTGCACATAAAAATAAGTAAAAAATACTGAATGTGAGTTACCTGATCTAAAACAGACTGATCTAAATGGTGCCAATGCATGATGGTAACTACATTTTTGTCATTAGAGAATCTTCAAAAAGCTCATACAGCAATGACAACTCTAGTTTTGCTGCTACTTGTCCAATAGGAAGTTTATGAAAAGCCTGCATAGTTTTGTATGGCTACAATGCTAATTTCAAGAGGCATCACTTTTTTCCTCCTTGGATAGTGTTAAGGAGCAATTGAGTTGTGCATTCACATGTTTGTGTTACCATATATCATGGTACACATCACCATATAATTTAGTAATTAACTCCTTTTCTAGACAAAAAAAGAGATATATTTCTTGACCAAAGCTGTTTCTTTTGAGCACCTTCAAGGCCAGTCTTGTACTGATTGAGCAGGACTTCCCTGTGTCTATGTAGTAAAAGCTAATTAAGCCTTTTCACAAATGCCCATCGTCTGCAAGTTAACCCTCCAAAAGAAAAAAGTGCATTTTTTTAAAGAAGTAAATACCAGGATGTTTTTTATTTCCTTTGAGTACTGCTTTCCAATATTTTGCTGTTTCTGTGTTGAGCTTTAAAACTGCAGATTTTTTTCTCAAAGAACCAACAGTCCTTGGAGTGGCTGGTTTTGTAACAGACTGGCACAAAGCATCTTTTAGATCTTGCTTATTTTTCTGACTTACTGGTGGTGTTGAGATCTGCTGAAATGCTAATAACTAGGTAACTGACTTAGCTGCTTTGTCAGCTGCTGCGCTCAGTCTTCACCAATGAGCTTCATTCTAAATGAGAGCTGTAATAATGAGAAAAAAAAATTCGAGTTATTTCAAAAACTGGTTATGGTGAGTAAAATGGTTTAAAATGTCTATTCTTGCTTCCTCACACACAGCAATCTCATAGTAGGACTTAATGAATAGATGTGAAAAAACACTGTTCTTGCTGCAGAGTAAGTCTGGACAGGCTGCCAAAAAATTTTGGCAGAAAAAGGCTTAGTCTTTCAAATAGGTCAAAAGTCTATTCTATTGAACATTGTAGCACATTGCAAAAAGCTGCTGTCCTTTAAAATTTTTGTTGAAGGACCCTGTTGCCTTAGATGTTTTAATGGTCTGAATAAGTGAGTAATGGCATAATAATTAATTACCTCTTATGTAAGGTATTTCAGCCAGAGATTTCAAAGTCATGGTTATGTCAGAACCCAAGTACATTAAACCCCAATGTGGATTCTTTCTTTGAGAAGTAAAGTAGTTTGAAATTACCAAGGTTTAAACTAAGAAGGATTGAACGGTAGAGAATCAAGGCCACTTTATTTCTCTCTGAGAGCACTGGGAGAAGGATGTAATGCATTTTAGCTTGTGCTCTTTAACTGCATACCTGCAGTGAACATATTTTAACACTCCTTAATGCCTTGTGGGACAAAGAAGCAGAATAGTGTCTCAAAGTAGGGAGCCTGCTTCTTTTTCATCTGCAGATAATTCTGTAACAAACTGTAGAAAGTGAGCAGTTGCATTCACTTTCGGTAGATTTTCTTTTTTACACTCTCATAAAGAGGTTCTGTGATTTAAGAACCATGAGTTTTGGAGCTCTAACTAGGCTCACAAGGCTTGCTCATGATAGATTAACTTTAGCAGTTACTAATGCTTTTGTAGAATCATTGGCAATGTGATATTAATAAGAAAATATGGAAATGTCATATTAGTGAGTGAGTGAAGCAGAATGGGATACATGATATATGAAATCAAAAGTTTCTGGTAAAGTCAAAAGATGTTCTTTTGTTCACTTCATTAGCGTTTGCTTTTATTCAGCTTAGTAAGTTAAAAGGAGCTAAGATTTTATGCAATTCCTGCAAAATATCCTAATTAAAACAAACAAACAAACACACAAAGTATTGGAGAAAAACCCTTCTAGCCAGTAACAGCTACCATGCTGTCTGGTGAGTGCCAGCATCATAATAACACTTTACACCCCATAAGAGGATACATAAATCCATCAAAATTAGGTTGAGAATTCATATCTCATCTCCATATCTTATTTCTACTTCTATTCTTCCTTCTGAGAACAGAAATGAGTCAAGTACAAGAAAGTAAACAGAGACACATTCTTTAAATGCTGTCCTTTAAATATTTTATTGAAGGACTCTGTTGCCTTCAGGCCTTCAGACGTTTTAATGGTCTGAGTAAGTGTCAATCTAAAATGTTTATTATCTCCAGAACACAAGAATCTCTGAATTTCTGTGGTGAGTTGACCCTCGCTCAATGCCAGGTGCCCACCAAAGCTGCTCTGCCATTGCCCTCTTCAGCTGGACAGGGGAGAGAAAATATAATGAAAGCATGTAGGTTGGACGAAGAGATCACTCACCAATTACCATCACAGACAAAATAGACTTGACTCAGGGAAATTAGCTTAATTTATTCTTAATCAATCAGAGCAGGATAATGAGAAATAACCCCAAATCTCGAAAACATCTTGCCCCACCCCTTCCTTCTTCCTAGGCTTATTTTTACTCACAAATTCTCTACTTGTTCATCCCTCCAGTGGCACAAGTGGACAGGGAATTGGGGTTCTGGTCAGTTCACCACACACTGTCTCTTCTGTTCCTTCTTCCTCAGGGAAGGATTCTTCACACTCTTCCCCTGCTCCAGCAGGTTGTCCCTCCCACGGGAGACAGTCCTCCATGAACTTGAGTCCTTCCCATAGGCTGCAGTTTATATGAACTGCCCCAGTGTGGGTCCCTTCCATGGGGTCACAAGTCCTGACAGCAAATCTGCTCCAGTGCGGGCTCCTTTCTCCACAGGTCCTTCCAGGAGCCTGCTGCAGCACTGTCTTCCCACAGGATCACAGCCTCTTTTGGGCATCCACCTGCTCCAGCATGGGGTCCTGCACAGACTGCAGGTGGATCTCTGCATCCCCGTAGTCTTCCATGGCCTGCAGGGGGCCTCACCATGGTCTGCACCATGGGCTGCAGGAAAATCTCTGCTCTGGTGCCTGGAGCACATCCTCCCCCTCCTTCTACACTGCCCTTGGTGTCTGCAGAGTTGTTTTGCTCAGTATTTTAACTCCTCTCTCTACCTGCTGTTCAAGTTTTCTTCCCCTCTTGTTAACTATGTTATCTCAGAGGTGCTACCACTGTCGCTGATGGGCTCAGCCATGGCCAGCAGTGGATCTGCATTGGAGCTATCTGGCATTGGGTCCATGGGACACAGGGGAAGCTTCTGACAACTTCTCAGAGAAGTCAGCCCTGTAGCATCCTCTCCACCAAACAGCAAATCCAATAGAATGCAGAACAAGCCTTTTGTAAGGGAAGCATATTTTTGAAGAAAACACATGTTTCTGTGAATACAGGGTTATCCAAGCTTCCCCCTCATACTGCTGCAAGACAGCTTATCTCAGTTTTCTCCATGAAAACTGTCTCCAGCTACTGCCAGTTATCTCTTGGCAGCATTTATGATACTGTGGTGATTTTAAAAGACTGAAACAATATGTAGTATTATGTTTTTCTCTGTCCTACTGTAGAGAGACTCAATTTTCATATTTGCAGGGAGATTTTTAAACTTACACGTGGAATGTCTGGCTTCCTAAATCAGATTATTTGGCTTTTTTTTTTCTGTCCAAACCAGCGGAATAACATATTAAATCTTGAAAGCAAAGTCTACATATAACTTGAGCATATTTAAGTAGACATTGATGACAAACATTATAGTCCCATTTTTGTTGCAGGGCCATATAGCTTATTTTAAAGAGTAACAAGTCCATCTCTTCTGATTTTTTCCACTCTAAAATAATTTCATTTCAGATGCTAAATATCTGTAAATCCCATTAAGCTTAACTATGGATATTCTGTTCAGAGCACCATCTTTGCCAGCATAGATCTCCTATAGAAATGGAAACCCTCCATTTGAAGACAGTTACAGTGTGCTTTTTCCCAGCTGGTAATGTGTTAAAAATGCAGCTTCCAAGATGCATATAGTGCAGAGCTATGAGAATTTATGGCAAGTGAATTTTGAAATGCCTCTAAAAAAATTGCCACAAGGGGTTTCAGATTTGATATTTTTTAAGCCTTTCACTGCCTTGTGTGAAGTCTGCAGTACTGAGAAGATGCTGAAGAGATGAGAAGGAAAATTGTATTAATTTGTGTAGTCCCAAATGAAAACTTACCTGAGGAATTTTTAGACAACAGTATTAACAATTTAAAACTACTTACTTTTCCAAAGTTTGCATGACTGAATATCTGTTGTTTAGGAGCAGAAATCAGTAGTATTTGTGAGAGGTGTTCACATTCACTCTATTTTGCTGTTTAAGAAAACACTGGCAGCCTCCTATCAATACCATATGTGTATTTTGCCTACTTGACTCCATCTCTCTCTTTTTTCTAAGTGTTAGTAAGGTCACGGTTGTTCTAGGGCTCATCTTTCCTGACACATACACCAACAGGTGGAGTGAATAGAGGAGATAGGGTTACCATTGTGGTAACATCCCTTTTTTCCATACGTGTATTCAGAATTATGATATAAAACTTACTGCAAGCACAAACTTCATACTCATGTAGCCTTTCTTCTAAATTATACTTGTGTGAAGCAGAGCAGAAAGCAAATTCAGTGGTTTAGCAAAAGGACATTCAATTAAGCATGGATGTTATCTGGTCTCTGTCAGTCTGAATCATGAACAAAACGGTTCCACCACAGAGTACAATGTTGTTTTCAGACTTTTTGAGAAACCCAAGACTGATGGTTTTGTTCCTGTCTCAGAACATGAAAACGCCAGGGTAGATTATTGTTTAAGTTACAGAGGAGAAAAAAGAGACCGGCAGCTCTTAGTTTTATATTTGTTTCTGCTTTAATTCTTCCTTTTACAAATGTCACACTGCAATTAAATAACAAGTATCTGCTGAATTACTGGAGAAGTATAGCAGGAACATCATTAGTGATTTTCCCACAATTTCCTGATAATCTCAGAAGGCTTTGGAAAATAATCTTTGATATATTATACTAAGTAAAAATTTAGGTGTTTACAAAACAGTTAGGTATCTAAGAACTTGACTGTGGCAGATACTGACTGCTAGTACCATGTTTTGTTACTCTTATGAAAGAGCATCAAGATCCTTTTGATCCTTAATTTTAAGGCATTGTAAACTTTACCTTTATGCTTCAAGTTCTTCACGCTTGAAGAGCACATACAACAGGTAAGATTATCAGTAAAATAAAGCCTGAAATCATATTATCAAATTCAGGATAGAATTCCTTCTTACAAGTTGTTTATTGTTCAGTCTACTTCCAGTGAGATCAATGAGTACTAACATTATTGCCTTTACAGTGAAAAAGAACACCTTTTTCTTCCCCTTGGCTTTCCCAAAGCATCATTGTCAAAGCACAGTTCAGGGAATGATGTAAGAAATATACAGGCTTCTTTTTGTGTTCACTTTATTTGGAGTGTATTGCAACCTTGAACACTACAATGATGAACATGGTACAAAACATGGATGTTAAGGGGTTATAGGTTTCCAGTAAATCAGGCTTCATTCTAAGCACTGAATTTGTAGCCTTCCTGCTGGGCTGAGTAACAAAAGCATCTGTTAGTGTGAGCAGTAATCATTTTTGTTTTACCAAAACCAAAGACAGAGTCTGGTTAGGCTAAATCAGGAATCAAACCAAATTGTCATGTGCTTGCCACACATCAATCAAAAGCTTTTCGTGGTTTTTGAAAGAAGTATTTTTTGTTTTTCTTATAAACCAACTCATTGTTATTTGTCTTCTGTAATTCTTCATTTGTATGGATTTCAGAAATCCCAAAATAATATGTGTAAGGCTTGTCTTGCAATTTTAGTTAGCCTCTGGTAGGAAGCAGTAAAAACCTGAGAAAGGGTTCTGTTACTTTGTAATTATTAAAGAGCTCTGGTGAAATATGAGCACATTTAGTTCTGCAGGATTCTTAGTAACATTTCAGTCCAGCCTGGGTATCGCAATTTATCAGCTTTATAAAGAAGCTCAGTGAATGTATACATTCTATAGGCATGGTAATTTCTGATCATGAAATTATTAGATAAGAATAAAATAGGAAAATAAAAATAGAGGAGCTGTTGGTTTAGTGAACAGAGTTTGAGAAAAGTTTGTCTTCTTAGGCACTTCTTCACAGAGGAATTTGAAGCAAAATTAGTCACTGCATTTCCTCTGCAGGAGGGAAAATAAAAAGCCATGAATGGATCATCTGAGTGTAGGCATATGAGGAGCTCTGCAGGCAAGGACAACAAAGCAATTTTTAAAACTCTCTAACACCAGGTAGTGTAGCTCTACCCAGCAGAGGCTTTTGAAAACTTGAGGAGAAAACTGAACATTCAGGGGAATTAGTAAGTTAGACCTGTAGGAGAGAAGAACTAATTTAGGAGTTGAAACAGATGATTTCTAATTTCCACCAACCTGTGGTCAAAGTAAGAAAGGTTCTCCTGGAAGCTGTTTTTGTGACTGCCAGGAAAAGAAAAACTTTCCTTTGGTGATGATGACTTGTAGTAATGTCCAGTTAGAGTAGTGTTGTCCCTCTTACACTGTTTATTCAGACCAAACTGGATCTGCAGCCATTTATACTTAATAGTTAACCTTACTTGTTATCCTTTTGTGTAGAATGGATCTAAGGTCTAAGGGATACCTGACACACTGAAGAAGGGTACAACACTTCATTTTCTTGAAAACTTCTTGAAACTTCTTTATTTTCTTGAAAAACCTTCTAGAACTCTAAAACAATAAATAGGCATCTTGCTTAATTAGAAATAAAGTTGCAAAAAAACCAGTAGAGTATAGGGGAGATAAAGTATAGCTATTGCTCTCAGGTACTTGAAGAACTAATAGGTAAGTTTAGAAATGGTTGCACTCAAAATGAGCAAATTCTGATCACTGTAAAACAATTTTTGTTGGATTTAAGTTGGCAATTATGAACTGCTCAAGCTAGCCAACTGTGCCAGCTGAAATGAAGGCTGAGATATTTTAGATGCATCTTGCATTTAAACTTTGCCAAAAATAAAAATACCAAGAAGAAACCAGCTGGGATGTATGACCTGTACGTCAGGCATGCCTTGCGAACCTAAGATTTTTACTACAAGACATGCACTTAATTTTCTTCTACTTTGACTTAACTTGTCCATCTCTGTCAAATCTGTCTACCCATTTGACATAACCTTGCCTCTGATGTATTGGAGGAGCATACACTGCAGCAGATGATGAGAGTTTCAGCATATTCCCTTAATACATATCAAATTAAGACTCAAGAACTCTTGAGAAACTGCTGAAACTACATGCTTGTCCATGTTGGATCAGAGAGCATATGCAATTTCCTGGCATTGCTCACTTATTCAAAAGAGCAGCACCATTTTCTACTGACAACAGACTAGGTACCTTTTGCTACTCTATTATTAGTTCATGTGAATTGAATGCTTCAAAGTAAATTAGTAACTGTAAATTTAAAAAACCCTCTTAAACAGTTTTTTAAATAGTACCAACACAAATAAAATAAAATTGTAGTGATTTATGTGAACTTATTTGTACAAAATAAATAGTAACATGAACTATTATCCTTTTTTTAAGAGTTATTTTTAAAAAATTCAATTTATTGCCCATTCATCATATCCCAA
Organism: Dryoscopus gambensis; assembly: GCA_013389985.1. Taxonomy (NCBI): domain Eukaryota; kingdom Metazoa; phylum Chordata; class Aves; order Passeriformes; family Malaconotidae; genus Dryoscopus; species Dryoscopus gambensis. The sequence continues at coordinate 10,137 of WEIT01036897.1, read as the reverse complement.
TAATTTTCAGTATTTTTCATACATTTTCTTATGGAGCTTGTAATCTGTCTCTAATAAAGACAGTGTTCATAGATGCTGAAAAATGTCTAGAGAATTTCTATCTCTGATCAAATAGGAGGAAGAATATGAAATAATTCTCAAAAGGCTTGTGAAATTTCCAGCTCAATTTTTAATCTTTACTGTTTTCACATGTTTAGATGAACAGTTGGAATTCGGTGTGCCAGATGGACTAAACTATAGTTCTGAACTTTTCTGCAGTTCATTTTCACCGAACCAGTATTTGCCCCATACTGTAAACCATGTTTTAATCTTATAAAAATATGGAAAACTGTTTTCTCTTTTTTTTTTCTAGCCTTAAAAAGATAGCTTTAACCCCAGAAAACAAGAATGAGATTGAAAAAGCCTAGTGTTTTGGGTGGAAGGATAAATATATGAGGAAGAAAAAGTGGCTTGCAGAGGTGCATTGCACGAAGAATAAATACATGCTTAAGCAAATAAATAAAACTAACAGTAATGTTTATATTTAACATCCACGTAGTAATGGAGTGGTATTTTTAAAGATGTAAGTTTACCATTTTATTCACACATCATAACAATTCCATATCATCAGCTCTACATATCTATGAACATCTCACTTCTGTGTTACAGATAAAACACTTACACACTGTTCATCGGTGAATTAGTCCTTATTTACAAAAAATCTCTTCATGAAACTACAAAAATTATGCATAGCATTTCTTCACTACCCAGTGTGAATTCAGCAAGGTCTGTTTCTAATTCCTGGCATTTTAAATTTGTTACTGTTCCTAAAGGGATCTTCATCTTATTTTTTTAAATGGCAAACGGTGCCCATGAGTAGAAAAATAATATTGTGAATCTGGCAGTGAATCTATTATAGTATCCTGATTTTTGAAATTTTCTAGCAGACACGTATTTCTCATTTAAATAGAGATGGTAGAAAAGTCATATTCTGCCATTCTTTCCTTCATCCCTTATGTGACTTTTTTACCTTCTGTTTTTTTGTCTTAACCAGACAGTATTTATTTTCCTGCTTCTCATTCCCTTTAGGGTGTCCTGCATGTCTCCAAATGTTTCAGAGATCAGGTCCTCATTGCCTTCATGCTAGCAATATGGTTTTTGATGAAGGTGCTCTGGAGTCTCAGAGAACATGACTTCAATGAATGGAAGCAGGTCCTTATATCACTGCAGCCCAAATAAAAATTGTAGCGCAAAAAGTGAAATTGGAATCTGTCTAAGGCTGAAATTGCAGTTGTGCCTCACTCTTATTTACAAGCAATACTTCCATTTCCTCTATGTTATGGAATAAGATTTTAGTAATCCAAATGTTCTATATGTAACATTACTATGTAATCCACACTTACAAGCTGCTGTATATTTCATATGTCATAAACAGCTCTACTTCTTTTCTATAAATCAGTGAAACTGCAAATAGAGTGGAAGAAAAATGGGTAGCTTGTCTAATTACAGAACACTAGGAAGATCAGAAGAGAGTAGCTCTTTAAAGGGACAGACATAATGCTTAAACCCTGGTTGTAACAAGGTAGCATGACACACATTTCCCTTCTCCCCTTGGAGTCATTGTAAAAGGGATGAGAAATTGCAGAACCATCATCAATTCTCATTAAACTGTGCAAACTTCAGTATATTTTCAGTGAGTGCACTATTCATGTATACTTATAAATCACTACATCAGCCATTTCTTAACATTTGAGTGCCAAGTTCAGTAAAGAGATACCTTATTTTAATATGACAAGAGGATGATCATTACAGAACAACTTTAAGGACATACATGTTCTTACTTTCCCATTTAAAATCTGACTTTCCCAAGAACAATGTAAGAATGATCTGTAGTTTTGTAGAGGATTTGCTGTTATAGAACTGTATGGGAAACTGTAATTCTGTAATATACAGTGCTTAGATTGTGACAAAACAAAGAATAGCAGTTTGAAATTGGACTATTACCCATGCTCAGGAATTGCTTGTGGATAGAAGTAGCAACCTGAAAATGTGAGACTATTCTTGTCAAAACCCTTAGGGCACTCCCCAGGTTAGAGCTTCTCGTGCTTCCTTCCCTTTGGTGCAGCAGAGTTTGTTTTTTCATCACAGAAAATCAAGTGATCACTTTTATTCCACATGGGCCTTCAACAAAGATGCCATGTTTTTGTAGTCCCAGAATAACACTGGCTTGAAATGCTTTTTTTGGTCTAACTGTAGACCTCTGGCTGCTCTGTATTTCTGAAAAAAGACAAGTGCGGCTGCTCCAGCTGGTTTCCTCTGTGTAAGCAACTCAGATGGGAATGGTGCTGTTTAAGTGGAGGGATGCTTAAAAAGGCCTCCAGTGTGCAGGTTAAAAAGATTTCTGGAGGGCTATGGTCTAAGTGCATGACAAATATGAAGAAAAATGGGAGAAATAAACAGTGGCAGAGGGAACATACAAGGTGAGTCTGTGGTGCCATTTTCCTGTCTTACAGGTTAATGGTAATCTTAGGTTCTTATTTCTGATAAAGGTCTAGTTTATTACCTCATAACTGCAACAGAACAAACAGCTTAGACTCTCTCTCTTTTTGGTTCCATTTCTTCTTCCCATCTGTTCAATTGGCTATTGCTTTTTCTATAACGGATCCTCTGCAGTATTATAGTTCATAGTTATGTGAAGCAAATGAAAGATATTATGAAAATGGCAAAGCAATGAACATCCCTCTTGGCTAAAACAGAGTTTTAGCCTTTCCTATATGACATGAAAAAATTGCTTTATTTGAATCTTTTTTGATGCATTGAACTTATGGTATGATATAGGAATTAAAATTTGAAAATAAAGAATAGAAAGATTTTTTTGATCAATGTTGCACTCTGAGTTGTGAGTGCTTTGGATATGATGAAAAAATTTAAAATTTCTATTCTTATGGCATTGTCTAGATATATATTTCTGAAAATATCACACTCAAAGTACTCTCTCTTCATGTTGTCAAATGATATTAAAATACTGGGGACTTATAAGTAGTGTCAAAGAAATAATGTTTTTTTTTTCCATGTGAAATAAAGTTTCATCGTGATAATTCTACAATATTGTAATTTTCAAAAACAAGTATCTTATTGAGGTCCATTTTATTGAAGAGCAAAGGGTAAAGAATTCTGTTTTTATGTGTTTTTTTTTTTTTTATGGTGGAACAGTTTATCTTATGGTTGTGACATTATGTGTGGGAACAGGAAGTGTGTTGTATTTGATCTGTGCTACATGTCCAGAGTTAGTGTACCAGTCAGATACTTCTTTCACACAGGTTACACAAAGTTGAGTCATTTCATATTTGCCATAGGCAAATATGGAATAATACAGCTGACTTTTGAGGGTTCCTTAGGTTTGTTGGTGTAGCGGTTTTGTTCACATTTTTTTACCTTCTGTGAGATAAGAATTAGGAGGAATGCAAAGCAGGCTCTAAACTTGAAAGAATATGAAGAAGTTTATTACTAACAGAATTAAAAGTAAAAAGAAACAATAAGAAATTAAAGCAAAACCCCCTTTTTCCTCCAGTACCTCCCCTTTTTACCCAACTTGCACAAAGCATAACAAACTATGATTTTGGTCAGTATTATAGTTCTTAAAAGTCGCTCCCCAGTTTTAGGAAAAAAGGTTTTCTTTTGCTTCATGTGGTTTCCAAGCTGCTCAAAGGGCAACAGACCCGCCCAGAAATTCTGCTGCCGTGAAAAATATGTCTCCCATAAATCTTGCAGTCTTCCCACAACTGCCAGTATGGGCTACACATGGGGTGTATTTTTTAAGGACAGGCAAATTNACTTACTTTCTCTTTTCCTCTGATCTTGAAGTCGCCATGATTTTCTTTGGGCTTTATGTTGGAGAAAAAACCTCTTTCCCTTTATTCTGTTGGCTCCTCAGCTTGACTCAAAGCTACGTTGGTTGCAGCTCTATCGGATCCCACTGGGACCTGCGTGGGGCTGTGGGGGAGGGAAGCCCACCAGTCCTCAGAAAGCAGTGCCAGGTGGTCTTGGCTACGCAGCAGCTTATGGTTGTTTCTTAGCTGCCCACAGCTCTGAGATGGTTCTCCTGCAGTGACCCAGGGGGCCCCTATCCCAGAGCCAGGGGGAAAGGGGAGGCCCGGGGCCGCTCCAAGAGATGGGCCTGGGGCCCATATTCCACCCCTCTTCCCACAGGAGGCTTGAACATCAAAAGGGAAGTTCCCGCGTCTCCATGCGGTTTTAATATGTAAATTTTGAGAAGCGTTATTGGTCTAAATAACTGTCCATCAAGTCAGGTTCAAACCACCACAGTTGGGTTGTGTGAGACTTCAGGACATCCTAATGTGGTATGGCAGTGATTTGTTATGTCAGCGATGCCAGACCCTTTGTAAATTCCCAGGTCTCCAAGACAAAATGATGTAGAAGAAGGAGCAGAAGACAGTGCAAAGAAACCTTTGGTGAGATAAGGAAGCAGAACAATAAATCTTGAGTTTTATAGATGGGTCAAAGTCACTTGCACAGAAGTGCCTGGCCTTTCCACTCTTCCTCTTTATCTGTTCAGTGAAGTCACTAAGTTTATGGTCACGCAAATTGCTTCCTATGAGGTAAATTATGCTGCTGTTTACAAAGAGGTATCTTTTTGCATTTAATGCCTTGCAAATACTGAACAGTAGTTGTGATGTATTATAATTGCTTAGCAGTTTATTGCCATATGTCAGATCCGGGGGGTGTTCTGGTGGGGTGCTACGACCTCCCAAACCGACTCCAACAGAAAGTCGCTTGGCAGCCACTGCATTCACACAGACACATGCATACACTCTGGATAGCTTCTCAACAGGTCTACAGCAAAGAGGCAGGAAGGGTCCTTGTGTGGAATTCCACGGCACAGGTTTATTTTACCCCCATGCATGAAGGGGACCATGCACAAAAGACACCGAACAATGGAGCGTCTAGGGTTAAATACGGGGGCGGGGAAAGCCTCAGGGGCAGGGGCGGTACATAGGCGGGACTAGGGTACAGGAGCCAATGGGAAAATCTGAGGGAGTGGTGAGGAACAAGGTCCAGTGGGAGAGTGGGGAAGGCAGAATTTTCTAAGGAAGGAACAGATAAGGTATAAGGGGGCGGGGGTCCAGCTGGGGAAGCAGAACTGGGATACATTTCCATAACAGAACAGGGCATTGTGGGGGTGGTCGTTTTAGTCACCTTAACGTGGTGAACATTTCTTCACTTAGGGCACCTTTTCTCCAGGGGATTCTTAAAATCCCTGGTGCCATGGGCTCACTGGCCACTACAACCATATGCTATAACTAGCTGTCCAGGCAAAGGTGAAAAAAAAGGTCATACAAATATATTTTCATATGATATGATGACATATCCTTTCAATAGAAACCTCTATTTTTTTTTCCCTAGAAACATTATATTAGAAACCTAGAAACCTTGCCTCCAAAATCCCATGTAACTAACTACCAGTGTATTCAGTAATTGACTGGTATGTTGAAAATATTAACTGAAATGGTAGAATATCAAAAGTCCATTGAGGCAGAGCAGTATACTCCAGTAATGAGTTACACACTTTAAATTTGCTGTATGGCAATATGTTATTAATTGATCATTTATAATAAATGCATACTATCAAATTTATATCACCTAGTAATAGAAATGTAATTATGTTTTCATGGTATGCATCATTATGAGTTTAAGTTTTGTGGTTTTCTATGAGTACTTGTCTCTACTGGATAAACTTTCATATCAAGTACCTGGTTTGAGCTGTACTCCTCTGGTGGTAAATTGGTGACTATTTATTTATGGTTTGATTGTTAAGCATAGAGAATGTGCACTAGGTAAGTCTTCATTCTGATTCAAATAAGAATCTATACAAAGAGTCCCCAGAAATAAAGTTAACTGAGATAATTTTCTCTCTTGCATCCACTCCTGTTATTACGAGTAATGTTTTCTTGAAAACGCTGAAGAATTCTGTCTTAAGAAAAATGTTGAATGGAGAAGGGCTTGAAAGATCGACCTGCTGTTGTCTTCCTTCACTTCTTAGGTATGTGATATTTAGCAGAGAAGATGGGATATTTTTTGTTGAAGATTTGGAGAGATTAAAGCTCTGCAGATTTTCTGGGCTTGATAGCAAAGCTAAGACATTTAAATTTAGAAGTTTAAATTTCACATGGCAGAAGACAGAAGGAGTTAAACAACAAAACATTGTGGTCTAACTGCAAAGGAAGATAGTCTTAGCAAGTTAGCATTGAATTAATTGTAACAGAGCAGTGCTGACAAGCCTAAATATTCAAATGCATAAAACTCTCTCCAAATGCCCACTACAAGTCACATCTTTGAAATAATAACCGGTTTCAGAGATTGATCATTCGTGTTCTGATATTTGGACAACCAGAGTCCAAGCTTTCAAACACGTGTTATTTACTGGAAATGCTTCCAGTAACTTTTTATGGAATAAATCCTGGTCAGCTTCCAGTCCTCACATTTTTGCTGTTAAGCTTCTCAGTGTAAATATTGCTCAGTATGCTCTTTAGTTCAATCAGTGTTCCTGAAGACCAAAAGGGCCTTCATTTCATGAGAGGGTCACCTAGATTTATAGTCCTTTGCTGTTAGTGCTGTTTCAACACTGGAACTTCCAGGCAAGGTGAAACTAAAAAGACAACAGAGAAGTTTGACTAGCTTTACAGCCAGCAAGCAATTTGTAAGGTTTTGAGTAGAATAGCATAGCCCAGATAGTTCCTCTTGGAAAAGACTTACAGCAATCCTTTAGTCCAACTGCCTGACCACTTCAGGACTGAGCAAAAAGTGAAACATATTATTAAGGCTGTTGTGTGAATGCTTCTTCAACATTGGCAGGCTTGGGGCATCAAACGTCTCTCCAGGAAGCCTGTCACAGTAACTACATAGCACTAGTTTATAATATCAAGCCTACTTCCAAACCAGCATATGGAGTCATTTTATGAATTATTCACATTTGCTTATGAAGGATAATAAGACAATAGCATTGTCACTGCTTAATTCATGTCTCCTGGAGACAAATGTAGGAGACCAGGCTTACATGGAATGCTCATGAAGTCTATTAACGAGAAAACTTACAACATAGGTACAAGGTGAAGTACGCAAGGAAGAACGTAAGGAAGCACATTTAACTAACAGCTTCCAGTAAGTCTGGAGTAATAGGAAGAAGAATTTTCACTGGTAGCTTTGCAGATGAAATTGGGGAAGATAATAACATCATGATTTTCCTATGAAAATAAGTAAGTTCTGTGTGTGCAGTTTTGGGCGCCACAATATAAGAAGGATATAAAGCTATTAGAGAGCATCCAAAGGAGGGCTCTGAAGATGGTGAAGGGCCTTGAAGGGAAGCCATGGGAGCAGTGGCTGAGGTCACTTGGTATGTTCAGCCTGGAAAAGAGAAGACTGAGGGGAGACCTCACTGCAGTCTGCAACTTCCTCCTGAGGGGAAGAAGAGGAGCAGACACTGTTCTCTTCTCTATGGTCACCAGTGATAGGACTCAAAAGAATGGTATGAAACTCTGTCAGGGGAGGTTTAGGTTCTATACTGGGAGAAGTTTCTTCACCCAGAGGGTGTTCAGGCACTGGACAATTGGGCTCCCCAGGGAAGTGGTCACAGCATCAAGCCTGACAGAATTCAAGAAGCATTTGGACAACATTCCTGGGCACATGGTGTGACTCTTGGCATGTTCTGTGCAGGGTCAGAAGTTGGACTCGCAGATCCTGATGCGTCCCTTCCAACTTGGGATATTCTGTGATTCTGTGGTACCAGGACATTCATTTATGTCTTCATGCATATACATGTCATACAGACACTATTAATCACCACTCTGCACCGACACTTTCTGCAGATTATGCTGTAATCTGGCCTACAATCATATGTTTGAAATAACTGTGTGTCTCAATTTGATGTCATCATCTTTAAATGAAATTAATTTTGTCTCTTTATGTAAAGAAATTGCACAGAACAGCTTATTCTCTCCCATTTTAATTTCTTCAAATCTAGAAGCAAAACCATTCCTACAAATTCCAGATTTAGTGCATGTAACAAAGGATTGTCCCAGACAATAATTATTGCTTTACTTCTAAAATTATACATTACAAGCATTGCTGCTTCTATTTAGATTTACAGTTTTGAATACATTTATATGCTCTTGGCAGTTCTGAGATCTATCTGACCTTTAAATTTTCAGTAGAAATGTCAATCAGATTTTTGGAAATGGTGCCCAACAATGTTCTCTTTCACTTTTCTTGCCAGTTTTCTTGAACTTACCAGCTGTGCTTTGAAGATATCTTTAAGGAGTCATGGAAACCAAGACAAGAGGAAGGAGGGTGGTCTTTAGGAAGCTGTAAACAGCAGACAGATGGAATACGAGAACCTTGGGGATCATTAGAGAGACTTTGCCAATCAAGAATTTTGGCAGTTACATCAAGGTCAAGGAGATGCCTATAGCACTGTCCCAAGTTAAGATGTTCAGCTCTGATGCACTTAAACAGCAATTTTTTTCCCACTGCTGCCATCTTTGTGTATTCATACTGTGGTACTGTGGGACCTTGGGATGCCTTTGGAGCAGAGATATCTGATATTTCCTACCAAATCCCTGATATATAGGGAACAAACTTTCTTCTGGCCTTATGCACGTATACCAAAGGGCTCAAGATATTTCAGTGTGATGAAACTCGAAAAAAAAACTGAACGGGGAGGAATGGTAAGAGCATGAGAGAACCCCATACCTATATCCAAACAAGAGAACCAAGAACATTAAAGGGGAGAGAAATTTAAGAAAATATTGTCTAAGAATTACAAACCTTGTTTTCTCAGTACGTAGCTGCCTAACATCCTTTGTTATATCTTTTTTGCTGTTGTTGCTTTGTTTGTTTTGTGTGTGTGGTATTTCCCATTTTTAGGGAAGTTGCTATGTACTGCCTTGTGCATCGACACAGAATTACAAGAAAGCATACAGGACCATATGTTTTAAGAAGCTTATTGCTGATTGACAGAAGCATGTAGGAGGAGGAGCATCATGCTGCATTTACTTCATGCTCCTCCCCTGCATGTCTCTACTGTTGACACTGGTAGAGACAGAAGACTGGGTTGTTTGGATCTTTCCAACATGAGACAGTGTGTCTTGTCTTATGTTATTGAGCAATATATTCCCTATATTTTCACAAAAGCTGGCATTTTTTTTCCAGAATCATAAACTTTTAAAGATTTTTAAAGATTGTCAAGAGTAATTTGTAAATGGAAGCACTGTAAAAATGCAAAAATACTGAAATTACGTGATCCTTATTCAAGTCCAGAATGTGCCCTTTTGGTCTGTGTAGAGAGGGATTAATCTACTGTGATGTACCCACTGATGATAAGAGAAAGAATAACTATTGAGAGAGATTTCATGGAAACAAAAGGGTACAGCTCTGTCTGCAAACCATTCAAGATACTTCCATGAGCTATGGCAAAAAGCTGCATATTTTCTACAGCTTCAGAATTTAATGAAGGATTTCTTTATGTTTTTAAAACTGAATGATCAGGACTTCATTAGGCCTGGTATACAAGGTGTAAGGCCAAAAATACTGCAAAACCACACATCTGCTTTAGAGGCTCATGTCTCTAAAGATATCAAGATCTATTTATTATAGTCCTTTCTCCATTGCAGGATTGGGAGGACAATCATTGATACAGAGTGAAAACTTCCTTCTGCTTTCTCTATGGCAAAGGCAAGATAAAATACTGAGCTTCTAATCTTCCTTTGGTCAAGCAAAGTCCTGCTGACTTAGTTTTGCCTGAGTAAAGGCTAGATTTGGTTATTATACTGCCTCATTCTCTCATTTAAAAACATTTGAGCCTGAAATGGGCACAGAAGAACAGAATAAATTACAGGAGAAACAGAGAATGGCTGAAAAGAAGCCTATGCCTTTCCCACTAAAAGGAAAGGCAGATATCAGGATGCACTTTATTAAGACTCGTGTGTTTTCTGCTGAGGGAAGATAAGACGTAGGGGAAGAGAGAGTAGAAGTTTAAATTAGAATTGATATCAGATGCAACGATTAAGTATTGACGATTTTTTAGGCTTTGGAATGGTTCCCATTTGCAGCTGCAAGGCACTGCAGCAGCTTTAGTATTTATGA